>JAVHYY010000715.1:0-74323 GCA_035221665.1 Okamejei kenojei
CCTCCATTCATACTTATGTCACTTTCCCCGAACTGTTACTCTCTCTCCTACGCTCTCTGATTTCCCCCTATCTGGTCTGCCCTCTCTCGTACCTTCTGATGGATTGGACACCCACTTAGAGGAGATAGTTATTTATGATGGAGGGTCAGAAATGGGGGCAGAAACTGTCGCAGGGACACACTGTGGTGGTACTTGATGGAGGGACACACTGTGGTGGTACTGATGGAGAGGACACTTTGCGGTGGTACTGATGGAGGGGCATAATCTGGGCTTGTACTTATATTATTATTATTTATTATTATTATGATTTTTTTATTAGAATGAAAAATAATAATAAAAAACCTTTTGTTTGTAGTAGGATACATAAATTAATATTTGTTTATTATTATCAATTGTATAATAATTGTACCTCTATATATTATATATATATATAATATATATATATATAATTTTTATATAGATAGAAAAATTAATAGAGAGGAGAAAATACAAACCACAAAACTTAAAAAAAGAATAGAAACAATTCAGCCAATTATACATATCGGAGATATGTCCGTGAATTACACAATTGTAATTCTTCATCTAATCCTTGATTCGGGTTTCAGTACGGTTCTTCTGCAGAGGGGTAGTACTTATAGTGACAGATGTTTCCATATCCTTTCAAGGATTCTTTCCTTTAGTCACCATGATTGAAGACAGGGGTTCAGGAGATAATCGAAACGCACTCACGAGCTCTCCCCGAGACACCCAATGCCGTCGGAAGGGAAATCTTCCAAACACAGTCTCTTGATTAATAGTTTCTATATTGTAGGAGCAAAATGAGAAAGATATTCATCCAAACCTCTTCTTGTATAAGTACACTAGACTAAGTGGGACCCGTTGCGTCCCAGCTTCATGCGGGGAGGGTGGTCCCCCAACGCATTATTCCACATTGCCACAATTACAATATTGCTGGCCAGTGGGGGGGGGGGGGGGGGGGGGGGGGGGGCTTCTGGAGCACTAACATCGGTTTTGTGGGCCGAAGGGACACACTAAGGCCTGGCAGGCTGTGAAGCTCAGTCATTCAGGCCTGGTGACCTGGCAGGCCGGCAACTCAGGCCTGGCAGTCTGGAGCCAGTCATTCAGGCCTGGCGGGCTGGCAGCTCAGAAAACTGCCAGAAATACTGCTGAGAACAGGTGACAGAGTCTCTGTAAGAGAGAAGGGGAAGAGGGTGGACAATCAATTTTAGATATTGTCATCTTTTTTTTTACAGATCATAGCAATGAAGGAGGAATGTCTATCCTTGTGTTGATCTCTGGAGTGCTAGTACGAGTGTTGTGGGGTGAAGGGACTGGTTTGCAGAGGGCTAGTATGGGCATTGTGGACTGAATAGAATCTTGGACTTGCAGTTCAGTGAAGTCATGACTGCTGGGCTGGCACTTCAGTCACTTAGAGCTGGTGTGGCGGCAGTTTACTCAGCTTACCCTCCTCCCTTCACCCCCCAACTCTGCTCCTTGCATTTCCCCTCCCCTCTATGCATTCAGTCCATTTCCCTCAACCCCTCCCATGCACATTTCGTGGCTCTCCGACAGCGCTACCATTCCTTACCTATTAGGTACCCATTGTGATGAAAGAACACGCAGGCGTGGCAAGTGGAAAAAGGATTTATTAAAGTTTAAAATGTGAACGAGTCTTAAAACATTGCAAATCTAACCTCAAAGCACTCCAAGCAGAGTGCAGGCAGAAATTCCAACCCTCACACAGCACTCCAAGCACTCCAACAGAGACACACACACACAAACACACAGACACACACACAGAGGCACACACAGACAGACACACACTCACACACACACAGGCACACACACACACACAGACACACACACAGACACACACAGAGAAACGCAGACACACACACACACACACACAGAAACACCACACAACACACACAGAGGCACACAGAGAGAGACACACACAGGGATAACACAACAGAGGCACACACACACACGGACACACCACACACGCAGGACACACACACACACAGACACACACACACAGCCAAACACACACAGATACACACAGGGACACACACAGGGAAACACACACAAACGACACACACACATACACACACACACACACACAAAACAAACACACACACACACAACCAAGACACACACACAAACAAAGACACACGAATGCAGACACACACACAGTTGGACACTGACACACAGAAACTGCCGGAAATACTGCTGAGAACAGGTGACAGAGTCTCTGTAAGAGAGAAGGGGAAGAGGGTGGACAATCAATTTTAGATATTGTCATCTTTTTTTTACAGATCATAGCAATGAAGGAGGAATGTCTATCCTTGTGTTGATCTCTGGAGTGCTAGTACGAGTGTTGTGGGGTGAAGGGACTGGTTTGCAGAGGGCTAGTATGGGCATTGTGGACTGAATAGAATCTTGGATTTGCAGTTCAGTGAAGTCATGACTGCTGGGCTGGCACGTCAGTCACTTAGAGCTGGTGTGGCGGCAGTTTACTCAGCTTACCCTCCTCCCTTCACCCCCCAACTCTGCTCCTTGCATTTCCCCTCCCCCTCTATGCATTCAGTCCATTTCCCCTCAACCCCCTCCCATGCACATTCGTTCGGCTCTCCGACAGCGCTACCATTCCTGCCTATTAGGTACCCATTGTGATGAAGAACACGCAGGCATGGCAAGTGGAAAAAGGATTTATTAAAGTTTAAAATGTGAACGAGTCTTAAAACATTGCAAATCTAACCTCAAAGCACTCCAAGCAGAGTGCAGGCAGAAATTCCAACCTCACAGTACTCCAAGCACTCCAACAGAGACACACACACACACAAACACACAGACACACACACAGAGGCACACACAGACAGACACACACTCACACACACACAGGCACACACAGACACACACAGAGAAACGCAGACACACACACACACACACACACACAGAAACACACACACACACACACAGAGGCACACAGAGAGAGACACACACAGGGATACACACACAGAGGCACACACACACACGGACACACACACACGCAGACACACACACACAGCCAAACACACACAGATACACACAGGGACACACACAGGGAAACACACACAACGACACACACACATACACACACACACACACACACACACACACAAACAAAGACACACGAATGCAGACACACACACAGTTGGACACTGACACACAGAAACTGCCGGAAATACTGCTGAGAACAGGTGACAGAGTCTCTGTAAGAGAGAAGGGGAAGAGGGTGGACAATCAATTTTAGATATTGTCATCTTTTTTTTACAGATCATAGCAATGAAGGAGGGAATGTTCTATAACCTTGTGTTGATCTCTGGAGTGCTAGTACGAGTGTTGTGGGGTGAAGGGACTGGTTTGCAGAGGGCTAGTATGGGCATTGTGGACTGAATAGAATCTTGGACTTGCAGTTCAGTGAAGTCATGACTGCTGGGCTGGCACTTCAGTCACTTAGAGCTGGTGTGGCGGCAGTTTACTCAGCTTACCCTCCTCCCTTCACCCCCCAACACTGCTCCTTGCATTTCCCCTCCCCCTCTATGCATTCAGTCCATTTCCCCTCAACCCCCTCCCATGCACATTTCGTGGCTCTCCGACAGCGCTACCATTCCTGCCTATTAGGTACCCATTGTGATGAAGAACACGCAGGCATGGCAAGTGGAAAAAGGATTTATTAAAGTTTAAAATGTGAACGAGTCTTAAAACATTGCAAATCTAACCTCAAAGCACTCCAAGCAGAGTGCAGGCAGAAATTCCAACCTCACAGCACTCCAAGCACTCCAACAGAGACACACACACACAAACACACAGACACACACACAGAGGCACACACAGACAGACACACACTCACACACACACAGGCACACACACACACACAGACAGACACACAGAGAAACGCAGACACACACACACACACACACACACACAGAAACCAACACGCACACACACACACACAGAGACACAACACAAGACAGACACACACACAGAGGCACACACAGACAGACACACACTCACACACACACAGGCACACACAGGCACACACAGACACACACACACACACACACACACACACACACAGACACACACAGAGAAAAACGCAGACACACACACACACACACACACACACACACACACACACACACAGAAACACACACACAGAGGCAACACAGAGAGAGAGAGACACACACAGGGATACACACACAGAGGCACACACACACACGGACACACACACACACAGACACACACACACAGACACACACACAGCCAAACACACACAGATACACACAGGGACACACACAGGGAAACACACACAACGACACACACACATACACACACACACACACACACAACAAAGACACACACACAAACAAAGACACACGAATGCAGACACACACACAGTTGGACACTGACACACAGCACCAATACTAAAATGCCAAGGAACTTCAGAACGTGGTAAGAAAATGTACTCTTTGTAAGTGATTTGAAAATAAGAACACTGGTATGTCTAAACCAAATGATTCCAATGCTTAAAGTCTTTTTTATTCTGAAGCACTCCTCTAGAGCTGCTGCTACAGCAAAACGTGCTTTAAATAACGTTCAACAAACACACACACACTCACCATACGTATGGCAGTAAGCTCTCTTGAATTACTCAAACAGTTCAGGGCGGCGTCTCACTTTGGCCCTTCCGCACTGAGCGCCACCTCTGAACTCACCCGAAATGATGCAATCAGCACCATCTCTCCACTAAGTGAAATTCGCGGAATGAGCGGCAATTTTGCATTAAACACAGTCCTGATCTTATAAAACGTTTATTCACGGGTTTTCCTTCTAAAAACGGTTCCACAGCAAACCTCATTTAAAACGCAAGCCACATTTAAAAAGCAAAACACATTTTAAAATATAGGCACAGCTTAGCGGCACAGTAAAAAGGCAAACTTTTCACTTAGCGGCACAGTCAAAAGGCAAACGTTTCAATTAGCAACACAGTCAAAAGGCACACTTTTCAATTAACGGCACTGCCAAAAGACGCACTTTTCAATCAATGGCACAATGAAAAGGTACACAGCGGCACAGTCGAAAGGCACAGTCATAAGGCACGCAAAGTCCCTCCCACTCCCACCGGATGGGTTGTGGCCCTCATGGCGTGATTGATAGGAGAGAGAATCTCAACATTTTTAAAACATTAATAAGTATTTTATTTTTGATCGATGGGAAAAATCTTCTGGCCCTGCCAGCTGGAGGGGGATTCTGAGTAAGCTGTCCAAAAATCACAGCCGTAAGTGGTAGCATTTTTCCAAAATCAATATACAGTGCAAACAGGAAGTGGTCAAGATTTGACTTTTAATCACTTGCCGATGCACTTTCAAAGCAACCGCACTTGCATTTGCATTTTCAAATCAACCACACTTGCATTTGCATTTTCAAATCAACCGCACTTGCGTTTGCATTTTTAAATTCAACTGTACATTGCCTTTGCATATTCAAAGCAGACCACGTTTTGCAATTTCAAAGCAAACCTCCAGTTGCATTTTCAAAGCAAACGCCATTTGCATTTTCAAAGCAAACCACCATTTGCATTTTCAAAGCAAACCTTTTGCATTTTCAAAGCAAACCACCATTTGCATTTTCAAAGAAAACCTTTTTGCGTTTTCAAAGCAAACCATCATTTGCATTTTCAATGCAAACCACCTTTTGCATTTTGTAAGCAAAACATATTTTGCATTTTCAAAGCAAACGACTTTTTCCATTTTCAAAGCAAACCACCTTTTGCATTTTCAAAGCAAATATGGCCAAGATAGACAGGTAATTGATTCTTAAAGGGTTGACAGTGGATGTGCAATGGAAGGCATTTAAAGACTGAATGGATGAACTACAACAATTGTTCATCCCATTTTGGCAAAAGAATAAACGTGGACGGTAATGCATCCGTGGATAACAAGGGAAATCAGGGATAGTATCAAAACAAAAGATGAAGCATACAAAGTAGCCAGAAAAAGCAACCTACCAGAGGACTGGGAGAAATTCTGAGTCTAGCAGAGGAGGACATTGGGTTATTTAGGAAAGGGAACATAGATTATGAAAGTAAACTGGCAGGGAACATAAAAACTAACTGCAAATGTTTTTATAGATATGTAAGTCACTTGCAGTCGGAAACAGGTCAATTGATCATGGGGAACAAGGGACATGGGTACCAAATGAATAACTACTTTGGCTCTGTCTTCACTAAGGAAGACATAAATAATCTGTGGGAAATAGCATGGGACCGGGGGTCAAATAAGATGGAGGAACTGACTGTGAAATCTAGGTTAGTGGTGTTGGGTAAATTGAATGGATTAAAGGCCGATAAATCCTCTGGGCCAGATAGGCTGCATCCCAGAGTCACAGGGTGTAGCCACACAAATAGTGGATGCATTAGTGTAATTTTTTCAAAACTCTTTATGTTCTGGAGTACTTCCAGAGGATTGGAGGGTAGCTAATGTAACCCCACTTTTTAAAAAAGGAGGGAGAGAGAAAACGGGGAATTACAGACCAGCTAGTCTAAAATCGGTAGTGGGGAAACTGCTGGAGTCAGTTATTAAAGATGGGGATAGCAGCACATTTGGAAAGTGGTGTGAAATCATCGGACAAAGTCAGCATGGATTTACGAAAGGTAAATCATGTCTGACGTATCTGATAGGATTTTTCGAGGATGTAACTAGTGGAGTGGATAATGGAGAGCCAGTGGATGTGTTAAATCTGAACTTCCAGAAGGCTTTCGACAAGGTCGCACATAAGAGATTAGTATACAAACTTAAAGCACACGGTATTGGGGGTTCAGTATTGATGTGGATAGAGAACTGGCTGGCAGACAAGAAGCAAAGGGTAGGATTAAACGGATCCTTTTCAGAATGGCAGGCAGTGACTAGTGGGATACGCAAGGCTCAGTGCTGGGGACTCCAGCTATTCACAATATATATTAACGATTTGGACGACGGAATTGAATGCAACATCTCCAGGTTTGCGGAAGACACGAAGCTGGAGGGCAGTGTTATCTGTGAGGAGGATGCCAGGAGGTTGCACGTTTACTTGGATAGGCTGGGTGAGTGGCAAATGCATGGCAGATGCAGTATAATGTGGATAAATGTGAGGTTATCCACTTTGGTGGTAAAAGGAGGAGGGTAGACTATTATCTGAATGGTGGCCGATTAGGAAAAAGGGAGATGCAACCAGACCTGGGTGTCATGGTACAACAGTCATTGAAAGTAGGCATGCAGGTGCAGCAGGCTGTGAAGAAAGCTAATTGTATGTTAGCATTCATAGCAAAAGGATTTGAGTATAGGAGCAGGGAGGTTCTAATGCAGTTGCACAGGGTTTTGGTGAGAGCACACCTGGAGTATTGCGTGCAGTTTTGGACTCCAAATCTGAGGAAATACATTCTTGCCATGGAGGTGGTACAGAGAAGGTTCACCAGACTGATTCCTGGGATGTCAGGACTTTCATATGAGGAAAGACTGGATAGACTCGTCTTGTACTGGCTATAATTTAGAAGATTGAGGGCGGATCTTATAGAAACTTACAAAATTCTTAAGGTGTTGGACAGGCTAGATGTTGGAAGATTGTTCCTGATGTTTTGGAGGTCCAGAACAAAGGGTCACAGTTTAAGCATAAAGGGGAATTCCTTTAGGACCGAGATGAGGAAAACCTTTTTTCACACAGAGAGTGGTGAGTCTCTGGAATTATCTGCTACAGAAGGTGGTTGAGGCCAGTTCATTGGCTATATTTAAGAGGGAGTTAGATGTGGCCCTTGTGGCTAAAGGGATCCGGGGGTATGGAGAGAAGGCAGGCACAGGATACTGAGTTGAATGATCAGCCATGATCATATTTAATGGCGGTGCAGGCTCGAAAGGCCGAATGGCCTACTCCTGCACCTATTTCCTATGATTCTATGTTTCTAAATCACCGTTTGCATTTTCAAAACATACACGCATTTGCATTTTCAACACAAACCATTTGTATTTTCAAAGTAAATCTTTTGCATTTTCAAAGCAAACCATTTGCTTTTTCAAAGCAAACAACCTTTTGTATTTTCAAAGCAAACTGCAATTGGCATTTTCGAATCAAACCGCCATTTGCATTGTCGAAGCAAACCTTTTGCATTTTCGAAGTAAACCTCCTTTGCATTTTCAAAGCAAGCCTTTTACATTTTCAAAGCAAACCACCTTGTGCATTATCAATGTAAACCTTTTGCATTTTCAAAGCAAACCACATTTTGCATTTCCAAACCAAACCACCATTTGCATTTTTAACCTAAATCACCTTTTATATTAAAAAAAAAGACCATTTTGCAAATCAAACCACCTTTCATTGGCTATATTTAAGAGTGAGTTGGATGTGGCCCTTGTGGCTAAGGGGATCAGAGGGTATGGAGAGAAGGCAGGTACGGGATACTGAGTTGGATGATCAGCCATGATCATATTGAATGGCGGTGCAGGCTCGAAGGGCTGAATGGCCTACTCCTGCACCTAATTTATATGTTTCAGTTTCAAAGCAAACCATTTGCATTTTCAACACAAAATCATTTGAATTTTCAAAGCAAACATTTTGTAATTTTTAAAGCAAACCACATTTTGCATTTCCAAACCAAACCACCATTTGCATTTTGAACCAAATCACCTTTTGCATTAAAAAAAACACTTTTTGCATTTTCAAAGCAAACCTCTCGCATTCTCAAAGCAAACCTCTTGCATTTTGAAAGCAAACCTTTGCATTTTCAAACCAAAACCTCCTTTTGCATTTTTGAGACCAAACCAACACTTTCGTTTTCAAATCAAACACTTTTTGCATTTTCAAACCAAACCTCCTTTTGCATTTTCAGACCAAACCAACATTTTCGTTTTCAAACCAAACCACTTTTTCATTTTCAAACCAAACCTTTTACATATTCAAAAAACCTTTTGCATTTTCAAAGCAAACTTTTTGCGTTTTCAAACCAAGCCACACTTTGCATTTTGAAACAAAACCCACCATTGGATTTTCAAACCAAACCACCATTTTGCATTTTCAAAACAAAACCATCTTTTGCATTTTCAAACCAAACCACCTTTTGCATTTTCAAAAAACCAAAAACATATTTTTTGCATTTTGTAAGCAAACCTCCTCTTGCATTTTAACACAAACATTTTGCATCATTTTCAAACCAAACCACTATTTGCATTTCAAACCAAACCACCATTTGCAATTCAAAAAAAAATTCCTTTCGCTTTTTCAAAGCAAAAACCTTTGCTTTTTCAAAGCGAACCTATTGCTTTTTTTTCAAATCAAAACTCCTTTTGCATTTTCAAACAAAACCCCATTTGCATTTTCAAACCAATCCACGATTTGCAATTTCAAACCAAGCCTCCTTTATCATTTTCAAAAGCAACCTACATTTTTCATTTTCAAAGCAAACCTTTTGCATTTTGAAACCAAACTTCCTTTGCATTTTGAAACCAAACCTACCATTTACAAGTTCAAACCAAAACCTCTATTGCATTTTCAAACCAAACTTCCTTTTGCAAATTTAAAATTAAACCTTTTGCATTTTCAAGGCAAACCTTTTGCATTTCAAACCAACCTATTAGAATTTTCAAACCAAACCACCATTTGCATGATCATACCAAACCACCATTTGCAATTTCAATTCAAACCCCCTTCTGCATTTTCAAACCATACCGTCATGTGCATTTTCAAACCAAACCACCATTTGCAATTTCAAACCAAACCGCCTTTTGCATTTTCAAAGCAAACCTTTTGCATTTTCAAAGCAAACTTTTGCATTTTCAAAGCAAACCTTTTGCTTTTCCAAATCATATTGCATTTTCAAAAGAAACCTTCTTTTACATTTTCAAAGTAAACCTTTTGCATTTTCAAAGCAAATCTTTTGCAGTTTCAAACCAAATCACCATTTGCGCTTTCAAATCGAACCACCATTTGCATTTTCAAACCAAAACATCATTTGCATTTTCAAACCAAACCACCATTGCATTATCAAACCAAACCACCATTTGCATTTTCAAAGCAAAGCTTTTGCATTTTCAAAACAAACCTTTCGCATTTGCAAAGCAAACCTTTTGCATTTTCAAACCAAACATTTTGCTTTTTCAAACTAAACCTCCTTTTGCATTTTGAAAGCAAACGTTTTGCATTTTCAATCCAAACCACCAATTACATTTTGAAACCAAACCACCATTTTGCATTTTCAATCAAACCACTTTTTGCATTTTCAAACCAAAACCTCCATTCCATTCTCGAAACAACTAACTTTTGCATTTTCAAAGCAAACCTTTTGCATTTCCAAAGCAAACCTTTCGCATTTTCAAACCAAACCACCATTTGCATTTTCATACCAAACCAACATTTTTATTTTCAAACTAAACCACCATTAGCATCTTAAGTCATTATCCAAATACACACATTCCACATAACTTCAAGTTGCAGCACAGGTAGCAAAGACTTCAAACCTGATCCATTTTAAACGTAGCAACAAGAATTAAAAAAATATATATTTACACCATTGTACCCAATGCATTTCAGTTGCTTAAAGGAACACCTCACACATACACAAAAGAATGTACAAAAGCCATTTACAAAAGCAGTTCATACTATATATACTTCAAAGTCTTCTCTTTGTAATCTACTTTCCCATTTTCTGACAAAACCTTTTTTTCTCACCAAAAACTTGGTTTCAGAAAATTTACAAGAAATATTTTACAATCCATTGTGTTTTATTAGCTCAGGCATTGCTCTGGGAGGACCGAGGTCTCAATTGTGGTTATAAAGTCTTTAAATTGTGAAAGTCTTCTTGTTGAAACGAGAAAATTAAGTTGGAGATAAAACCCGTGACAGCATTTTTCTCTCCTACCATAAGCCTTCACAATGATAGGCAGCAGGGTGGGATGGTCCAATTCCCTGTCAGTCAAGATCCTGGACGCTGTGATTGGACATTATCCAGATCGTGATTGTTCAGATTTCCCATCACTCAGAGTCTGGCCACACCCACTGAAGTGGCAACCAATCAGACTACCCTTTTTCAAAGTCTGGCCACACCCAATAAGGTCTTCAAATTCCACAGGACAAAAGACCCACATTCTCATTCTGGGCTCACCAATGCAAGGTTGCCTGCTGTTCTGTTGCTCTGTGCCAAACGTTTATTCAAATCTTGAAGGCAGGTTTGTTTTAACTCTCAATCTTGAATGTAATACTGTTTCTCTTCTTCTGCCTCAGTCCTAACTCCCTTCCTTTTCTTCATCTGCCTTTAGTCCGGAAATGCTTAATTCTGTCCGAATTTCCCCGCCAATTTCCCCTATTTTGCGTTGTCAGGAAAAGGGATCCCGCCACCTTTATCATTTCCCAACCATTTGGTCAGCATGTAACTTAATATTCTAAACTTCTTATTTGTACTTAGAATTCAAATACCATATATGTTGGACTGGGGTTCTCCTACTTCAATGTTAGCCAGAGAATACCCCATAGATTGATAGAGAGAGAGAGAGAAAAAAAAAGAAAAAAAAAACAGGTTTCTCAATTTCTTAAAAACTACAATTAATCACAAATTTTTCAACCAGGCAGACTCGCTAATCAAGACCCAAGTTTCTCAACTTGGCAGACTCCTTATCCTTAAACATACCGCCCAAAAATATCTCAACCAGGCAGACTCGTTAAGCGAGACCCCAGTTTTCAACCTGGCAGACGTCTTATCATTGAGAGAGAGAGAGAGAAAGAGAGAGCCTCTTATTTCTCAACCCGGCAAATCCACGGATGTCTCAACAAGGCAGGGCGCACACCTCGTCCCTGTATCTCAACCAGACAAACTACGGATGTCTCAACAAGGCCGGCAAGCCCTTTATAGAGGGAGAGAGGAAACAAAAATAAAGAGAGGCACAGAGAGAGAGAAAGAGATAGCTCAATTCCTTCTTAAAATACATACACAATTCCTCCTTAAAAATACATACACAAAATACATATGTAAAAACACATACACAATTCACAATTGGTCTTACCTTTGTCTATCTCTAAGAGCCTCAGCTGGGAACAGCCCAACTTCTGACAAAGAAACAGAGGCGTTTGCAGGAGTGTATAGGAGTCGGTTACAATGGACCGATAGAGCTCATATTCCTCCCTTTCCAGTCCTGGTAACCTCTGCTCAGTCACCCAGTGGTGGTCCCAGTGAGACTTGCGCGACTACGCCAATGAAAAAGTTCACTTAAAAAGATAGACAACGCACACATTTTTAAGACCATACAAAGCTTTAATTTAACGTCTGAGGGGTGTGGACCTAGAGACCCAGAGGCAACAGTTTTGCGTCTGAATCTCCAGCAGCGCACACAAAGAAATATCAGAATACACGAGCTTATATACGTACAGATATTAAGCCAATTTCATTACGTAAATGTAGAAAACCATCATCCACAACGCACACATTTTTAAGACCATACAAAGCTTTAATTTAACGTCTAAGCGGTGTGGCCAGACGGGAGTGACCACTGGCGGTCTGCAACCGAACAACCTGTCCAGGCTACAGAGGTTCGAGTGGTTTGCACGACCGATCGTGGGAACGCCGCTGGCTGTCATGTTTCTCTTGAATTCGCCTCTGCACGGAGGCGGGCTCCAGCACCCGAGGTTTCAGCTGGCTCTGGGCAATCGGGATGGTAGATCTGGTAGTTCTGGACATCAGACGCCGAGCAGGTGACCCCATGGCCGGATCCCTGGAAACATTCCTGAGGTTCAGGAGATCCAAATACAAATCAGAGTTGGATAGTCGCGCCTGTTCCATCAGAAGCTTGGCGCTGCGGACGGCCCGTTCTGCAAGGCCGTTGCTCTGCGGGTACTCTGGGCTGCTGGCGAAATGCACGAAGTTCCACTTGTCGGCAAAACTTTTGAATTCTCGGCTTGTAAACTGCCTGCCGTTGTCAGTCTGCAGCCTGACAGGGGTCCCAAAAGTGGAGAAGTGTTTCCGCAGCTTTCGGATCACTATCTCCAACGTGAGGGATGTCAGCAAATCCACTTCGAACCAGTTGGAGTACGAGTCGACCAGGGACCAAGGTAGTGGTTACCACGCCACTCGAATATGTCGGCGGCCAGCGAGGACCAGGCCAAGGCAGGGGCGGGGCTGTTGCTAGCATGGGGCTGTCGCTGCTGGTGTGGAGCAAGACTGTTGCACGTGGAGCAGGCAGAAACTCGGTCTCAGATATATTTGGCCATTTCCAGGCCAGTAGAATTGGCACTGAGCGTGGGCGAGTGTTGCATCGACCCCAGGGTGTCCGCTGTGGGCTGCACAAAAGTAAAAGTCAAACAGGGAGGACGGGACTACAACTTTATGTCCCTTGACGATAACGCCATCCTGGAGCACCAGTTCGTCGCGGACCAGGAAGAAAGGCTGTGTTTCAGATGGCGCGGCGGAGCGCTTTGTTGGCCACCCTGCTTTAATCACAGAGGCAAGCCGCTGCAAAACCGGGTTGGCAGCGGTGTGCTCGGCCAAAACCTGTAGCTGCTTGGTGGGAATAAAGTTAACGCCCAGTACGAGCAAGTCCTCTGTTTCGTAGGGGTGGCGAGCGCAGGAGGTCCGCGGGGCGCGCGATAGGGTGTCCGCAATGTGCATCTTGGTGCCCTTCTTGTAGATTATATGAAAGTCGAAACGCTGGAGCTGCAGCATCATACGCTGCAGCCTGGCGGGGGCAGCGTGAATCGGCTTGTTCAGGATTTTCACCAGTGGCTGGTGGTCGGTTTCGACCGTAAATCTGCTGCCGAACAGGAAGTCTCTGAACTTGGAGCAGGCGAACACCACCGCGAGCAGCTCCTTCTCGATCTGAGCGTACCACTGCTCGGTGTCCGTCATGGTGCGGGAGGCATAGGAGACAGGATGCAGCGATCCATCGACAGACTGAAGGCAGGCCGCACCCAGGCCAAACTTGGAAGCGTCACAGTTGACGGTGATGGGGCGACCCACATCGAAGAACCGCAACGACGGAGTGCTAATCAGTTTCGACTTGAGGCAGTCAAAGGCCTGCTGGTGATGTGGGAGCCAGACCCAGGCGATATCCTTTTTTGTCAGCTGCCGCAGGGGAGCACTCAACTCACTGAGGTTTGGTACAAACTTTCCAAGGTAGTTCACCATGCCCAAGAATCGTAGCAGACCTGGCACGTCAGTGGGGGCTGCCATCTCGGAGATGGCAGCTGCCTTCAAGGGGTCGGGTTTTAGTCCGTTAGAGGTGAAAACATGTCCAACATACGTGACCTCTGAGACACGAAACCGACACTTCTTGGGATTCAGCTTCAGGTTCGCCCGTCGCGCCCGATCCAGGACGCGGCGGAGGTTCAGGTCGTGCTCGGCAATGTCCTTCCCATAAATCAGGATATCATCCACGAGATGATATCTGCTCCATCGTTCGCTGGAACACCTCGCTAGCAGAATTGATGCCAAATGGCATTCGCAGGAACTTAAATCTGCCGAACGGTGTGGCGAAGGTCGTCAGGTCAGAAGACGCTTTGTCCAACGGGATCTGCCAAAACGAGTTCGTAGCGTCTAGGACCGAAAAGATGGTGGCTTGCCCGACCTTAGCCGCCACATCCTCAGACCGCATGGGGTAGTGTGGTCGCCTGATGGCAAGGTTTAAGTCCTTCGGGTTGATACACACACGTATTTCGTTCTTGTCTTTCTTAGTCGTGGCAACCATGGTGGAGACCCAATCGGTGGGCTCGCTAACTGCTTCTAGCACCCCCTTTTCGACCATCTTGTTGAGCATCGCCTCGACCCTGTCTTTCATGGCGTGAGACACCCTGTGAGGTGCGCGGACCACGGGTTGTATATTTGGGTCAATGGAAATATGGTATGTCAGTGGTAACTTCCCCAGGTCATCGTCGAACAGGTCCTGGAATTCTGCAACCGGGTCAAACGACAGTTGCACTTTGTGGACCGTGCGGTCGAAGGACACCAGGCCAAGATCCTGGCACGCACGGTTGCCCAACAGGGTTACACAGTCAGAGTTCAAAACATAGAAAACCAGGTTTCTTGTGGCCTTTTGCAGCACGCAAGTTAAAGTGGCCCTCCCCGCAGGCCTTAGAATCTCTCCACCATAGGCATGCATGGTAGCATCGTCAACAACCAGAGGCTCATTATTCCTTATCTTGTTGAAAAGATTCATGGACAAAACATTGACCTTCGCACCTGTGTCTAACTTTGCAAGGAAGGTTACATCATTGACAGTCACAGATACGGAGGGATCAGTGCGGTGGGCGGGTGTCTGTAGGAGGGTAAACACATGCGAGTCCTCGGGATGATTAATTGGATCTGCATCATAGGATTCAGCTAAGTTGGGCTGTGAGTCGTAACGGATATCAGATTGTCTCAGCATGTTTAGACTGGGTCTGGAGGTTTGTGCCTGTCTCCCACGGGAACGGAATAAGCGACAGGAGGCAGAGAAATGATTTAGCTTCTTACAGAAGTTACAGGCCTTACCAAAGGCGGGACACGTCGACAGTCTATGGTGCATGTAGTTACAGTTTGGGCACCTTTTTTGGGGCACTTCACCAGGACCAGGGTTGTCACGCGGCAGAAAAGCATTGTTTTCCATCCGATGCTGTGGGCTCCTAAACCCAGCCAGGTTGACAGATTTATTGCCCGAGTCCCGGTGGTCATCTTGCAATACAACGACCTCAGACAATCTGCAGGCATGCATGGCTTTTTCCAACGTTAGATCCGGATCCCTCAAAAGCTCACATCGCAGCCTCTGGTCACGCATGCCAGTTACTAAAATGTCTCTAGTGAGCTGGTCTGTCATGTCACCAAAGCGGCACCGCTGGGCGAGATGACGCAAATCAGCAATAAAACATTCAACAGGTTCATCCGGCAACTGTCTCCTTGTAAAGAACCGTGCCCTCTCTAGAAAGCGGTTCGAGGGCAGGTCACAAATCTCCCTGAACTTACGTAGCAGGCAAGCGGGGTCGCCGGCAGACTCTGCAGGAGTAATCACCTCGTCGTTGTCGCCCAGGACCGCTGGAGCGTAGGTGAAAGTTCGGGCTCTCTTCATGGCATCAGGTCCGACAAGGTTGAGTAGGAGGGAAGTTTTAAGGGAGTCAGGATCAGCGCGGTGTGCGACGTTGACAAAGTGTGTGAAATCAAATTCAAACGTGGCCCAGTGCTCAGAGATGTCAGCATCAAAGACAAGCTGCTCGGGCTTTCTGCAAGAGGACGCCATGGCCAGAGAGATTAAGCACAAAAAACACAAATCAAAAAAAAGAAATAAAACCCGATAGACAGGAGACGCAAGTGTCATCCCACTTCTGACACCATGTAAATAAACACTTTACAAACTCTTAAAGTGTGCAACATCTTTTAATGATAGCACAGGGTATTACATACATCCTCAAGCACTCGCTACATTCTTCTACTGCTGCGCCCAGGAAGGGGAAGGCGTTATGATTGATGTTAACTAGGCGGGGTTAATGGGAGTGAGGTAACTATATTATTGGTTGCATATAAACCATTTACACAACCTAACAGGGACATAAAGATTCTGTACTCTTACAATTTCCCCTTTAAATGTCCTCCATTTCTCTTCTACATCCTCCCCATAAAACAAAGTGTCCCAATTCACTCCTTTTAAATCCTTACGCATTCCCTCAAAGTTAGTCTTTCTCCAATCAAAAATCTCCACCCTAGGTCCAGTTCTGACTCTCTCCATAATTATATTGAAACTAATGGTGTTGTGATCACTGGTCCCGAAGTGCTCACCAACGCATACCTCCGTCATCTGACCTGCCTCATTTCCTAACAGGAGGTCCAGCACTGCCCCTTCTCTGGTCGATACCTCTATGTACTGCTGCAAAAACTATCCTGCACACATTTTACAAACTCCAAACCATCCACCCCATTTACAGAATGTGTTTCCCAGTCTATTTTTGGATAAGAATAATAACAAATCAAATGCTATCAACTAAATTTAATCTATCTCGAGGCTGCAGACAAGGTTGTCCTTTATCCCCGCTACTGTTTGCACTTGCAATAGAACCATTAGCTCAACGTGTGAAATTACATCCTGAAATATATGGGTATAACACCAGAGATACTGAAAATAAAATCTCCTTATATGCGGATGATGTATTACTTTATATTACAAAGCCGGAAATTAGTATCCTAAATTTACTAAAATTAATAACTGAATTTGGATTATTTTCAGGATTTAATATTAATTGGAATAAAAGTGAACATGCCAATAATGGTAAATAACTTACATATATTACAATTTCCTTTTAAGATAGCAAACGAAAAAATCAAATATCTTGGAATTTATGTAACAAAAAGAATCGATTCTTGATTTAAATCCAATTTTCCACTCTTATTGAATAAATTAAATAAGAACATTTTATATTGGAAAACATTACCTATCTCAATGCTAGGTAGAATTAATGCAATACAAATGATATATCTTCCGCAATTACTACATCTTTTCCAATTGATTCCGATATATCTTCCTAAAAATTTCTTTAAGAAGGTGGATTCTATAGTCACCAACTTTATCTGGGATTATAAGAACCATAGAATAAATAAAAAACATTTTATGTAAATCAAAAATAAATGGAGGTCTAGCACTACCAAACTTTATGTTTTATTACTGGGCAGTTAATATTAAAAATATGAATTTTTGGTTAGTAGAGACAGATAAACAACCAATCTGGTTAAAAATGGAAAAATAAGATTGTTTGCCTTTTGAAATTAGTTCGATTTTATTCGGCAATATTAAACTAGGTAAGAAAACCTATAGTGAAAACCCTGTAATAGAAAGTGGAATACGTGTCTGGAAACAAATAAAGAAAACATTAAAATCGGAATGTATACCACTAACCCTTACCAGTGTAAATAACGTTACATTTAAACCCTGAATGATGGACAAAGGTTTTTGACAATGGAAAAACTATGGAATTAATAAGATGGGTGATCTTTACAGGGAAAATTCTTTCCTTTCATTTCAAGATTTACAACAAATTTATGGATTACATTCAAAAGATTACTTTAGATATTTACAAATTAGAGACTATGTAAAAGCAAACACACAGGAAATTAGAAATAGAAAGACAGAAATTTTGGATGAATGTCTAAATAAATACCCGAACACAGAAAAATTGATATCATATATTTATAATATTTTATTGGAAAACGATGGCCCAATGACAAAATATATAGGCAATCATGGGAAAACGAATTAGGTCAAATCATTAGACCTGAAGTATGGGATGAAAGTTTACAACATATACACCACTGCTCGTTAAATGCTAGACACTCTCTTATACAATTTAAAATATTGCATAGACTACATTATTCAAAATCCAAACTACATAGTATTTTTTCAAATATATCTGCCATATGTGATAAATGTCTGCACTTAGAAGCTAACTTAACGTACTCATTTACAAATTGTGTAAAAATTACTAAATTTTGGACAGAAATATTTAAGATAATTTCGAATGTTGTTAATATGAATCTGATCCCTGACTCAAAGTTAATAATACTGGGAATATTTGAAACAGATCAATTAATAACAACGAATCAAATAATTTTTATTGATTACAGTTTAATAATTGGGAAAAAATAATATTGAAATACTGGAAAGGTCCTCCATACCCCACAAACAAAATGTGGATTACAGGAATGTCGGAGACACATCATCTGGAAAGATTAAGGCTTGTCCTACTGGACAAGTTGGATCTTTTCAGAAGAATATGGTCTCCATTTATTGAATATCTAAAGGGTCAAAATGACTCGGTACGATAGCCTGACTGAAGCCTGAATAGTGGAATAGATGAAGAATCACGTATAACAAATCATGGATATATCTCCAATGATGGATAACTTTTTTAATACTCCACTTATTTCTTTATTTTTGATTTCCTACTTTTACTTTATTTTTCTCTATCTTTTCTTATTTGCAAAAAAAAAAATAAAAATGTATAGAAATACATAAGACATAATTGTTAATATTAATAATATTACGAATGTATGAGAGAAGTATATTTTATTAATATGTGCTTACATCTAATAAAAATATTTAACAAAAAAAAGAGTTGTTGGGAGCACTCAATGGATTAAAAGCTTATTGCAGCAATATGCATCGTGTGCATGTTCAACTACAGATTGACAACACTATGGCGGTGCGTTTGTCAATCACATGGGTGGAATAAAGTCTGTATCTTGTGACAATTTGGCAACCCTTCTTTGGCATTGGTGTATTGCTAGGAACATTTGGGTCACGGCTATCTGCCTACCAGGTAGATACAATATGGTGGCGGACACTAGATCACGGAAATTCAATGATAACACAAAATGGATGTTGGATCATGACGTGTTTGCGGACATCGTCGCACGATATGGCGTGCCGGATATTGACTTGTTTGCATCCAGATCGAATCACCATTTACCCAAATATGTGTCATGGGAGCCAGACCCAGGGGCAGTGGCAGTCGATGCGTTCACACTGCATTGGGGAGGAATGTTCTTGTACGCTTTCCCTCCATTTTGCCTCATCAGCCGATGCTTGGCAAAAAAAAAGTGAGACAATGCCACAGGCATTTTGGTAGTGCCAGACTGGCAATCTAGGTTCTAACTATTCCTGGGAATAATGACACAGCCTCTCATAGCTGTCCACAAAAGCAGGGAACTGCTGGTACACCCAGTAACGGGGGGCAACCACCGAATCAATTTATTGGTTTGCAGATTCTGAGGAGACCATACCTGGGACTCGGACTGGCTGATCGGACAGTGGATGTCATAACAGCAGGCTGGACGGACAGTACACAAAGGCAGTACGTCTCTCACATCAAGAAGTGGGAGATGTACTGTCATGTCTCCAACATCTCATATAACACAGTGTGCATCACGGATGTTCTGGAGTTCCTGTCAACTTGGTATTATGACCATAAATTAAGCTACACTACCATCAACAGTGCCAGGAGTGCACTATCCTCATATTTAGTGCTGGGAACGGGGCCCCACCCAGTAGGAACACACCCCCTAAGTACCAAGTTCATGAAGGGAATATACAACACAACACCCCCCAGGCCATGGTGTACGGACATTTGGGATGTTAGCGTGGTGCTAACACTGCTTCACCAGTGGGCACCTCTTTATCCTTAGCTAAACTCACCCTCAAAGTGGTCATGCTGATGGCACTGGTAACGGCACTGGCAACGAGTCCAGACGTTGCACAAGCTACGACTATACAACATGACCACCAATGTTAACACCATAACGTTTGTCATCTACGATTTAGTCAAATAGAGCAGGCCGGGGGTACCAGGGCCCAAACTTGAGTTTCTGGTATACCCGAGGATCCACGATTATAGAAACATAGAAAATAGGTGCAGGAGTAGGCCATTCGGCCCTTCGAGCCTGCACCGCCATTCAATATAATTATGGCTGATCATCCAACTCAGTATCCCGTACCTGCCTTCTCTCCATACCCCCTGATCCCTATACCACAAGGGCCACATCTAACTCCCTCTTAAATATAGGCAATGAACTGGCCTTAACTACCTTCTGTGGCAGAGAATTCCACAGATTCACCACTCTCTGTGTGAAAAATGACCTTCTCATCTCGGTCCTAAAAGACTTCCCCCTTATCCTTAAACTGTGACCCCTTGTTCTGGAGTTCCCCAACATCGGGATCAATCTTCCTGCATCTAGCCTGTCTAACCCCTTAAGAATTTTGTAAGTCTCTGTAAGATCCCTCATCAATCTCCTAAATTCAAGCGAGTACAAGCCAAGTCTATCCAGTCTCTCTTCATATTAAAGTCGTGCCATCCCAGGAATCAGTCTGGTGAACCTTCTCAGTACTCCCTCTATGGCAAGAATGTCTTTCCTCAGATTTGGAGACCAAAACTGTACGCAATACTCCAGGTGTGGCCTCACCAAGACCCTGTACAACTGCAGTAGAGCCACCCTGCCCATGTACTCAACTCCTTTTGCTATCAATGCCAACATACCATTCGCTTTCTTCACAGCCTGCTGCACCTGCATGCCTACTTTCAATGACTGGTGTGCCATGAGACCCAGGTCTCGTTGCACCTCCCCTTTTCCTAATCGGCCACCATTCAGATAATATGTTGACTATGTCTCCTTCACACACGTGCGACAGAGTCACGCAACACGGACCAGCGCGCCACATCCACTCACCTCCTCAGCCTCCAGCCACCAGGAGATCGGCGTCTCCTCGAATTAATCCCCGACCTACAGCGCCAGATAGGGAAGGAAACAAATAATTAGGGAACGTTGGTATTCCGTCACTCAAGTCCTCCCGCCCAGGAACGAGTGGGTTATCCTATGATGAGCGTTTGTCGGCACTGGGCCTGTACTGGCAGAAGTTTAGAAGGATGAGGGGGGACCTCAGCAAAAACAGGTGGGAAGACTATTATCTGAACGGTGGCCGAATAGGAAAAGGGGAGATGCAACGAGACCTGGGTGTCATGGTACACCAGTCATTGAAAGTAGGCATGCAGGTGCATCAGGCAGTGAAGAAAGTGAATAGTGTGTTGGCATTCATCGCAACTGGATTTGAGATACAAGAGCAGGGAGGTTCTACTGCAGCTGTACAGGGTCTTGGTGAGACCACACCTGGAGTATTGCGTACAGTTTTAGTCTCCTAATCTGAGAAAATACATTCTTGCCATAGAGGGAGTACAGAGAAGGTTCACCAGACTGATTCCTGGGATGTCAGGACTTTCATATGAGGAAAGACTGGATAGACTTGGCTTGTACTCGCTAGAATTTAGAAGATTGAGTGGGGATCTTATAGAAACTTACAAAATTCTTAAAGGGTTGGATAGGCTAGTTGCAGGGAGATTGTTCCCTGATGTTGGGGAAGTCCAGATCAAGGGGTCATAGTTTAAGGATAAGGGGGAAATCTTTTAGGACCGAGATGAGAAAAACACTTTTCATACATAGAGTGGTGAATCTGGAATTTTACTTCGGAGTCACGTGACCTGGTGCCTGAGGAGAGTAACATGACAGTCCCGCAGGGGCGCAAGGCTGCCAGGCCCGTAGACTCAGACGAGTCCAGGCCGGAGGGATCCCCTCCATCACTGGGAAGCGTCTATGGGCGACTTTCCCTGATGGAGAACCTATTGGAGAGGTGGCTCCAGACTGATCTGTTCTGGAGAAGGGAGCAGTATCAGCCCGGGTCTCCACGGGGGCCCGCGCTAGCAGCACCGTACACAGGGCTGCGAAGTGTCTCCCTCTCTGTAGAGGGGAGTACACAGAGTCAGTATTATCCTGACTCAGAGCAGGAAGGCACATCAGGTGAACACTCTCGGGGGCACGGGGCCGAAGTGCCTTTACTGGCTTCTAAATTTGCCATTCCAATTCCAACAGGAGCACCCCTGGATGAAGAGCTGGCCACTACGATAAATTACCTGGCGTCTCATCAGCTCAAAGACCTGGCTATGGAGGAGACCTCCAGCAGATATCATACAGCTGCTAACTATGCCTCCCTTAATGTGCCGGCCGTCAGCCACTCCATCTGGGGCCATATTTGAGCAGGGATAACAGCCCAGGAGGTCAAATTATTGTCCTCAGGCATAACGGCCTTTGCGAGGTCCGTAGATGGGAGGCTGCTGAGGGAGACACAGCAGGACGCTGTGGGGTTGCTCTGTAACGCCCATTTGAGATAAAAACGTAATACGGCCGTCACTCATTCCCAAATTGTGCAAGGCCAGCATCGTCCATAGAAACATAGAAAATAGGTGCATGAGGAGGCCATTTGGCCCTTTGAGCTAGCACCGCCATTCATTGTGATCATGGCTGATCGTCCGCTATCAATAACCTGTGCCTGCCTTCTCCCCTTGACTCAATTTGCCCCTAGAGCTCTATCCAGCTCCTAATTGTCCAGCCGGCTAATTATCTATTTGGGGCAGACCTGCCGAAGCAGGTCCGTGAGATGGATGATGAGGCCAAGACCACACGCCTCATGAGTCGAGCCCCAACTACACCCAGGGGCTCATCACACCGGGCACACCCAATGCCTCCTTCATCACCAGGCGAAACCAGCCTAGTGGCTCCGGGACAGGAGGAAGCCTCGAGCTGGAAGCACCGAGGTCTTTTTTAGGGGTAGGCCCCAGCCAACCCACGGCTCGGATGCGCGGGGGGCACCCGCCATCAGCCTCCTTTCCAAGGCACGAGAACAGAAGCCAGGACCACACCGGCAGTAACGTCCAAGGTAGGAGAACCTAGTTCCTAGTAGAACTCACTAACTCACAAGTTGGGGGGAGATTGCGACATTTATTGAATGAATGGAACTGGATCACAGCTGACCCGTTCATACTGCACAGTATACAAGGTTTCAAAATTGAGTTCCTTCTTGATTCATCACCACCCACACAACATTTACCAATCCGCACATATGTGTTCTCACAACAGGAAAGATTCGAGGTCGAAGCTGAAATTCAGGCTTTACATGCAAAAGGGGTGATTCAGAGGTCACACCAGGAATCACACCAATTTGTATCTAACATATTCCCCAAGCGTAAAAGGGATGGAGGATGTCGTATCATCCTAGACTTGATGGAACTCAATACCCATGTGCAGTATAAACATTTTAAAATGGACAATTTTGGCACAGCCATCCAACTGGTTTCCAAATGATGTTATATGGCATGCACAGATCTAAAAGATGCATACTACTCAGTATCCATTCATAGGGAACACAGGAGATATTTGAAATTTAACTAGATGGGGCAACTGTGGCAATACAAAGCATTGCCCAATGGGCTGACGTCAGCTTCCAGACTATTTACAAAATTACTAAAACCAGTGCTGTGGCTACTACGAGCTCAGAATCACATGGTGATGACTTATTTGGATGACATCCTAATAATTGGGGACACCAAGGAATTCAGCTGAATCATCTGTTTCAGCTACCAAACTCATGCTTGAGAGGTTGGGATTTCTAATCCATCCAGTTAAGTCAAAAATGACTCCAATCAGGGTAATTGATTACCTGGGGTTCACAATTAACTCAATTCAAATGTCGGTGACACTGCCAAGTGGCAAGCAATGAGAGTTAATGGAAGCCTGCAATAAGCTAATTGTCATACAGCAGCCAACAATCAGACAAGCAGCAAGTGTAATTGGCAAACTTGTGGAAGCTTTTCCAGCTGTACACTTCGGACAGTGAAAATTTACAACGTGCAAAGGAACTGGCTCTCAAATCTCACGCAGGCCTATTCGGAAGACCTATGCAATTGTGCCAGGGGCCAATGCTGAATTACACTGGTAGGCAACGAATATACATCACTGCTCTAAGAAAATTCTAATTGATACTTCATCGGTGATCTGGGGTTCACCTAGCAAGTTGTCTGGGCTGGAGAGCAAAAGATACCATCTCCAGCTGCGGGGGTAGATGGAATGTGCAGGAGTCCTTAATTCTACAGCAATATGGCATTAACTACTTAGAGTTGTTGGGAGCACTCTATGGATTAAAAGCTTATTGCAGCAATATACATCGTGTGCATGTTCAATTACAGATTGACAACACTATGGCGGTGGCGTATGTCAATCACATGGGTGGAATAAAGTCTGTATCTTGCGACAATTTGGCAACCCTTCTTTGTCATTGGGGTATTGCAAGGAACATTTGGGTCACGGCAATCTGCCTACCAGGTAGATACAATATGGTGGCGGACACTAGATCACGGAAATTCAATGATAACACAGAATGGATGTTGGATCATGATGTGTTTGCCGACACTGTCGCACGATATGGCGTGCCGGATATTGACTTGTTTGCATCCAGATTGAATCACCAGTTACCCAAATATGTGTCATGGGAGCCAGACCCAGGGGCAGTGGCAGTCGATGCGTTCACACTGCATTGGGGAGGAATGTTCTTGTACGCTTTCCCTCCATTTGCCTCATCAGCCGATGCTTGGCAAAAATAAAGCGAGACAATGCCACAGGCATTTTGGTAGTGCCTGACTGGCCTACGCAGTCCTGGTTCCCACTATTCCTGGGAATAATGACACACCCTCTCATGGCTGTCCCCAAAAGTAGGGAACTGCTGGTACACCCAGTAACGGGGGGCAACCACCGAATCAATTTTATTGGTTTTGCAGATTTCTGAGCAGACCATACCTGGGACTCGGACTGGCTGACCGGACAGTGGATGTCATAACAGCAGCCTGGAGGGACAGTACACAAAGACTGTGCGTCTCTCACATCAAGAAGTGGGAGATGTACTGTCATGTCTCCAACATATCATATGACACAGTGTGCATCACAGATGTTCTGGAGATCCTGTCAGGCAAGAAACACCGTATTGATTGGGGTGATCAGCCGTGACCCCATTGAATGGCTGTGCTGTCTCGAAGGGGCCGAATGGCCTCCTCCTGCACCTATTGTCCAAATGTCTATTAAAGTCGTAATTGTATCCACTTCCATAGCTTACCCTGGCAGCGCGATCCAGATACAGACTACCCTCTAAGTGAAAAATTTGCCCCTGAGTTCCCTCTTAAATCTCCCGCTCCTCACCTTAAGCCTGTGCCCTCCAGTTTTAGTTTAGTTTAGTTTAGTTTATGTAGATGGTTTATGCATGCAACCAATAATATAGCTACCTCAGTACCAATAACCCCGCCTTACTTAACATCAATCATAACGCTTTCCCCTCCCTGGGGGTAGTTCAGTAGAAGAATGTACCCAGTGCTTGCTGACGTGTGTTATACTCTGTGCTATCATTAAAGGATGCTAAACACTTTAAGAGTTTGTGAATTGCTTATTATATGGTGTCAGAAGTGGGATGATACCTGCGTCTCCTGTCTATCGGGTTTTCTTTCTTTCTTTTGATTTGTGTGCCTCCATGTGTTTAATCTCTCCGGCCATGGCGTCTTCTTGCAGAAAGCCCGCGCAGCTCGTCTTTGATTCTGATTTCTCTGAGCGCTGGGCCACGTTTGAATTTGATTTCACCCACTTTGTCAACGTTGTGCACCGCGCCAAACCTGACTCCGTCAAAGCCTCCCTCCTCCTCAACCTTGCCGGACCTGATGCCATGAGGAGAGCTAGAACTTTCACCTACGCTCCAGCGGTCCTGGACGAGAATAACGTGGTGACTACTCCTGCAGAATCAGACAGTGACCCCACTTGCCTGCTACGTAAGTTCAGGGAGATTTGTGACCTGCCCTCGAACCGCATTCTAGAGAGAGCATGGTTTTTTACAAGGAGACAGTTGCCGGATGAACTGTTGAATGTTTTATTGCCGATTTGCGTTATCTTGCCCAGCGGTGCCGTTTCAGTGACATGACAGACCAGCTCACTAGAGACATATTAGTAACTGGCATGCGTGACCAGAAGTTGCCTTCTGAGCTTCTAATGGATTCTGATTTAACGTTAGTCAAAGCTATGCATGCCTGCAGAATGTCTGAGGTCGTTGAATTGCCAGATGACCACTGTGACTCGGGCACTCAATCTATCAACCTGGCTGGGTTTAATAGACCACAGCCTTGGATGGGAAACACTGCTTTTCTGCCGCGTGCCAACCCAGGTCCTGGCGAAATGCCACCCAAGAAGTGCCCAAATGGTAACTACATGCACCACAGACTGTCACCGTGCCTCGCCTATGGAAAGGCCTGCAATTTTTGTAAAAAACTAAACCATTTCTCTGCAGTCTGTCGAGCCCGTGGGAAGCTGTACGAGCTTCCAGACCTAATCTAAACAGGCTGATACAACCTGATGGCAGTTACTGCTCACAGCCCTCCATAGCAGAATCCTACGAGTCGGATCCAATTAGTTCTCCAGAGGAGTCGAGCGTGTTTACACTCCTCCACGCACCTGGCCAGCGTTCCGATCCCACCGTATCTGTAACTGTCAATGGCTTGACCTTCCTTGCTAAGTTGGATACTGGAGCTAGAGTTAATGTTTTGTCAATAAACCTCTTCAACAAGATAAGGAATAAATGCCCTTGATTGCTGACCGTTCTACTCTGCATGCCTTTGTAGGAGAGATTCTCAGGCCGGTGGGGAGGGCCACTTTAACTTGTGTTATGCAAAAGGCCACGCAAAACCTGTTTTTTGACGTTTTGAATTCTGACTGTGTGACTCTGCTGGGCAACCTGTGCCAGGACCTTGGCCTAGTGTCCTTCGACCGCACGGTCCACAAAGTGCAATTGTCCTTTGACCCAGTGGGAGAAAAAATACCCGGAGCTGTTCAACGATGACCTGGGAAAGTTACCACTGACTTACACATTTCCATTGACCCAAAAATGATGCCCGTGGTCTGCGCACCTCACAGGGTGTCTCACGCCATGAAAGGCAAGGTCGAGGCGATGCTTAACAACATGGTCGAAATGGGGGTGCTGGAAGAGGTTAGCAAGCCCACCGAGTGGGTCTCCACCATGGTTGCCACGCTAAAAAAAGACAAGAATGAAATACGCGTGTGCATCAACCCGAAGGACTTAAACCTTGCCATCAGGCGACCCCACTACCCTATGCTTTCTGTTGAGGATGTGGCGGCTCGGGTCGGGCAGGCCACCGCCTTTTCGGTCCTAGACGCTAGAACTCGTTTTGGCAGATCCCATTGGACAAAGCATCCTCTGGCCTGACGACCTTCTCCACACCGTTCGGCAGATTCAAGTTTCTGTGAATGCCATTCGGCATCAATTCCGCTAGCGAAGTGTTCCAGCGAACGATGGAGCAGATATTCTCAGACCTGCCATGTGCCATCATCGTGGATGATATCCTGGTCTATGGGAAGGACATTGCCGAGCACGACCTGAACCTCTGCCACATCCCGGATCGGGCGCGACTGGCCAACCTGAAACTGAACCCCAAGAAGTGCC
The DNA here is from genome assembly GCA_035221665.1 of Okamejei kenojei. Taxonomy (NCBI): domain Eukaryota; kingdom Metazoa; phylum Chordata; class Chondrichthyes; order Rajiformes; family Rajidae; genus Okamejei; species Okamejei kenojei. The sequence continues at coordinate 27,873 of JAVHYY010000715.1, forward strand.
GGTTTCGAGTCTCACAAGTCACGTATCTTGGACATGTTTTCACCTCTAACGAACTAAAACCCGAACCCCTTGAAGGCTGGCTGCCATCTCCGAGATGGTAGCCCCCACCGACGTGCCTGGCCTGCAACGCTTCCTGGGCATGGTGAATTACCTTGGGGAAGTCCATACCAAAATCTTAGTGAGCTGACTGCAACCCCTGCGGCAGTTGACAAAAAAGGATATAGCTTGGGTCTGGCTCCCACATCACCAGCAGGCCTTTGACTGTCTCAGGTCCAGATTGATTAACACATCGACTTTGAGGTTCTTCGACGTGAGTCGCCCCATCACCGTCACCTGCGATGCTTCCAAGTTCAGTCTGGGTGCGGCTTGCCTTCAGTCTGTCGATGGATCGTTACATCCTGTCTCCTATGCCTCCCGCACCATGACGGACACCGAGCAGCGGTACGCTCAGATCGAGACGGAGCTGCTCGTGGTGGTGTTCGCCTGCTCTAAGTTCAGAGACTTCCTGTTTGGCAGCAAATTCACGGTCGAAACCGACCATCAGCCACTGGTGACAATTCTGAACAAGCCGATTCACGCTGCCCCCGCCAGGCTGCAGCGTATGATGCTGCAGCTCCAGCGTTTCGACTTCAATATCGTCTACAAGAAGGGCACCGAGATGAACATTGCGGACACCCTATCCTGCGCCCCGCGGGACTTCCTGTGCTCGCCACCCCTACGAAACAGAAGACTTGCTCGTACTGGGCGTTGACTTAATTCCCACCAAGCAGTTACAGCTTCTGGCCGAGCACACCGCTGCCGATCCGGTTTTGCAGCGGCTTGCCTCTGTGATTAAATCGGGGTGGCCAACAAAGCGCTGCAGCGCGCCGTCTGAAACACAGCCTTCCTTCCTGGTCCGCGGGGCACACTGGTGCTCCAGGATGGCGTCATCGTCAAGGGACATAAAGTTGTAGTCCCGTCCTCCCTGTTTGACTTTTACTATTGCGCAGCCCACAGCGGACACCCTGGGGTCGATGCAACACTCGCCCACTGTGGAACTCGACAAGTGGAACTTCGTGCATTTCACCAGCAGCCCAGAGTACCCACAGAGCAACGGCCTTGCAGAACGGGCCGTCCGCAGCGCCAAGCTTCTGATGGAACAGGCGCGACTATCCAACTCTGATTTGTATTTGGATCTCCTGAACCTCAGGAATGTTTCCAGGGATCCGGCCATGGGGTCACCTGCTCGGCGTCTGATGTCCAGAACTACCAGATCTACCATCCCGATTGTCCAGCGCCAGCTGAAACCTCGGGTGCTGGAGCCTGGCCCTCTGCGCAGAGGCGAATTCAAGAGAAACATGACAGCCAGCGGCGTTCCCACGCTTGGTCATGCAAACCACTCGATCCTCTGTTGCCTGGACAGGTTGTTCGGTTGCAGACCGCCATGGTCACTCCCGTCTGGCCACCGTGGTTGGGGTGGCCGACTCACCTCGTTCGTATCTGGTCGACTATGAGGGTACCATCTACCGAAGAAGCCGACAACACCTGCTTGCGGTTAATGAGCCAAAGCCACAGCCCCCGGGGCCCTATGCCCCGCCACTCTCCTACCAGCAGCCGGCTGCTGTCCCGGCTGGTGTTCCCTGCATGCCTCGGTCCCCATCTCGAGCGCCTGGTTCCCCTCTGCGCGGGTCCCCTGTTGCCGGTCGCGGTTCTCCCTCTCCTGTTTCTCCCACCCCAATGCCCTTCCCTGGTTCCCCAGCTGCCTCGCGTCCTCCTGTTTCTTCTGCTCCTTCGGGGGAAGGGGGAGACATCCGTACGCGCTCGGGCCGGATCAGCAAGCCACCTGTTCGCTACGGCGATTTTGTTTAATTCTGCTGTTTAATTCTGTTGTCGTGACAACAATCTGTTTTTTGATTTTCTAAGGGGAAGGATGTAGATGGTTTATATGCAACCAATAATATAGTTACCTCAGTCCCATTAACCCCGCCATAGTTAACATCAATCATAACGCCTTCCCCTTCCTGGGCGCGGCAGTAGAAGAATGTAGCTAGTGCTTGAAGATGTATGTAATACCCTGTGCTATCATTAAAAGATGTTGCACACTTTAAGAGTTTGTAAAGTGTTTATTTACACTAAGAAAAAGCAGGTCTCCCTACTGTTCACCTAAACGACCTTCTACTGAAAGAGTTAGTTTATTAATTGATTGTTGTCATATTTAAGCTTTCCTGTTGTAAAAGGCCAATTGTAATGTGTGATGGGATTTGGACAACTCACATCATGGCAAGGGTTTTTTTAACTTAAGTTGAGCAGTTCACAGCTTTCTTACAAGGGGTTTTTTTATGTAAGTTAAAAAAGGTTAATCAGATAAGAAGGGGCCCAGAGGATGCCATTGGTGTGACTAGCTTTTGTCAAAGAGTGAAAAACAACTCCATATTTGGAGGTGGATGATGGTTTTCTACATTTACGTAATGAAATTGGCTTAATATCTGTACGTATATAAGCTCGTGTATTCTGATATTTCTTTGTGTGCGCTGCTGGAGATTCAGACGCAAAACTGTTGCCTCTGGGTCTCTAGGTCCACACCCCTCAGACGTTAAATTAAGCTTTGTATGGTCTTAAAAATGTGTGCGTTGTCTATCTTTTTAAGTGAACTTTTTCATTGGCGTAGTCGCGCAGGTCTCACTGGGACCACCACTGGGTGACTGAGCAGAGGTTACCAGGACTGGAAAGGGAGGAATATGAGCTCTATCGGTCCAATGTAACCGACTCCTAGACACTCCTGGAAACGCCTCTGTTTCTTTGTCAGAAGTTGGTCTGTTCCCAGCTGAGGCTCTTAGAGATAGACAAAGGTAAGACCAATTGTGAATTGTGTATGTATTTTTACATATGTATTTTGTGTATGTATTTTTAAGGAGGAATTGTGTATGTATTTTTTAGAAGGAATTGAGCTATCTCTTTCTCTCTCTCTGTGTCTCTCTTTATTTTTGTTTCCTCTCTCCCTCTATAAAGGGCTTGCCGGCCTTGTTGAGACATCCGTAGTTTGTCTGGTTGAGATACAGGGGACGAGGTGTGCGCCTGCCTTGTTGAGACATCCGTGGATTTGCCGGGTTGAGAAATAAGAGGCTCTCTTTCTCTCTCTCTCTCTCAATGATTAAGACGTCTGCCAGGTTGAGAAACTGGGGTCTCGCTTAACGAGTCTGCCTGGTTGAGATATTTGGGGCGGTATGTTTAAGGGATAAGGAGTCTGCCAAGTTGAGAAACTTGGGTCTTGATTAGCGAGTCTGCCTGGTTGAAAAATTTGTGATTAATTGTAGTTTTTAAGAATTGAGAAACCTGTTTTTTTTTCTATTTTTCTCTCTCTCTCTATCAATCTATGGGGTATTCTCTGGATAACATTGAAGGAGGAACCCCAGTCCAACATATATGGTATTTGAATTCTAAGTACAAATAAGAAGTTTAGAATATTAAGTTACATGCTGACCAAATGGTTAGGAAATGATAAAGGTGGCGGGATCCCTTTTCCTGACAACGCAAAATAGGGGAAATTGGCGGGGAAATTCGGACAGAATTAAGCATTTCCCGACTAAAGGCAGATGAAGAAAAGGAAGGGAGTTAGGACTGAGGCAGAAGAAGAAGAGAAACAGTATTACATTCAAGATTGAGAGTTAAAACAAACCTGCCTTCAAGATTTGAATAAACGTTTTGGCACAGAGCAACAGAACAGCAGGCAACCTTGCATTGGTGAGCCCAGAATGAGAATGTGGGTCTTTGTCTGTGGAATTTGTAAGACCTTATTGGGTGTGGCCAGACTTTGAAAAAGGGAGTCTGATTGGTTGCCACTTCAGTGGGTGTGGCCAGACTTTGAGTGATGGGAAATCTGAACAATCACGATCTGGATAATGTCCAATCACAGCGTCCAGGATCTTGACTGACAGGGAATTGGACCATCCCACCCTGTTGCCTAACATTGTGAAGGCTTATGGTAGGAGAGAAAAATGCTGTCACGGGTTTTTATCTCCAACTTAATTTTCTCGTTTCAACAAGAAGACTTTCACAATTTAAAGACTTTATAACCACAATTGAGACCTCGGTCCTCCCAGAGCAATGCCTGAGCTAATAAAACACAATGGCTTGTAAAATCTTTCTTGTAAATTTTCTGAAACCAAGTTTTTGGTGAGAAAAAAAGGTTTTGTCAGAAAATGGGAAAGTAGATTACAAAGAGAAGACTTTGAAGTATATATAGTATGAACTGCTTTTGTAAATGGCTTTTGTACATTCTTTTGTGTATGTGTGAGGTGTTCCTTTAAGCAACTGAAATGCATTGGGTACAATGGTGTAAATATATATTTTTTAAATTCTTGTTGCTACGTTTAAAATGGATCAGGTTTGAAGTCTTTGCTACCTGTGCTGCAACTTGAAGTTATGTGGAATGTGTTTATTTGGATAATGACTTAAGATGCTAATGGTGGTTTAGTTTGAAAATAAAAATGTTGGTTTGGTATGAAAATGCAAATGGTGGTTTGGTTAGAAAATGCGAAAGGTTTGCTTTGGAAATGCAAAAGGTTTGCTTTGAAAATGCAAAAGTTAGTTTGTTTCGAGAATGGAATGGAGGTTTGGTTTGAAAATGCAAAAAGTGGTTTGATTGAAAATGCAAAATGTTGGTTTGGTTTCAAAATGTAATTGGTGGTTTGGATTGAAAATGCAAAACGTTTGCTTTCAAAATGCAAAAGGAGGTTTAGTTTGAAAAAGCAAAATGTTTGGTTTGAAAATGCAAAAGGTTTGCTTTGCAAATGCGAAAGGTTTGTTTTGAAAATGCAAAAGGTTTGCTTTGAAAATGCAAATGGTGGTTTGGTTTGATAATGCAATGGTGGTTTGGTTTGAAAATGCAAATGATGTTTTGGTTTGAAAATGCAAATGGTGGTTTGGTTTGAATATTCAAATGGTGGTTTGGTTTGAAAATGCAAGTGGAGGATTGGTTTGAAAATGCAAATGTTGGTTTGGCTTGCAAATGCACATGTTAGTTTGGTTTGAAAAAGCAAAAGGAGGTTTGGTTTGAAAATGCTAATGGTGGTTTGGTTTGAAAATGCAAAAGGTGCATTGGTTTGAAAATGCTAATTGTAAATTAAAAGTGAATTAAATTGTAAAAGTGGTTTTGTTTGAAAAAGCTAATGGTGGTTTCGATTGAATCTGCAAAATGAGATTTTGTTTGAAAATGCAAAGGGTTTGCTTTGAAAATTGAAAAGGTTTGCTTTGAAAATGCAAAAGGTTTGCTTGGAAATTGCAAAAGGTTTGTTTGGAAATTGCAAAAGGTTTGCTTTGACACTGCAAAAGGTTTGCTTTGAAAATGCAAAAGGAATTTAGGTTTAAAAATTCAATTTTGGTTTGAAATTGCAACCGGTGTGTTTGTATGAAAAAACAAACGGTGGTTTGGTTTGAAAATGCAAAATGTTTGGTTTGAACATGCAAAAGCTTTGGTTTGATAATGCAAATGGAGGTTTGGTTTGAAAACGCAAATGGTGGTTTGGTTTGAAACTGCAAAAGGAGATTTGGTTTGAAAATGCAGAAGGTTTGCTTTGAAAATGCTATAGGTTTGCTTTGGAATTGCAAAAAGTTTGCTTTGAAAATGCAAAAGAGAGTTTGTTTTGAGAATGGAAATGGTGGCTGTTTGAAAATGCAAAAGGTGGTTTGCTTTGAAAATGCAAAACGGTGGTTTGCTATGAAAATGCAAATGGAGGTTTGCTTTGAAAGTACAAAAGGTTTGCTTTGAAAATGCAAAAGGTTAGATTTGAAAATGCAAAGGTATGTTTGTTTTGAAAATGCAAAAGATTTAATTTGAAAAGGCAAAAGGTTTGCTTTGAATTTGCAAAAGGTTTCCTTTGAAAATGCAAAAGTAAGTTTGATTTGAAAATGCAATAGGTTTGGTTTGAAAATGCAAACGGTTTCCTTTGAAAATGCAAAAGGAAGTTTGGTTTGAAAATGCAATAGGAGGTTTGGTTTGAACTTGAAAATGGTGGTTTGGTTTCAAAATGCAATAGGAGGTTTGGTTTCAAAATGCAAATGGTGGTTAGGTTTGGTAATGCATAATGTGGTTTGCTTTGAAAATGCAAAAGGTTTGCTTTGAAAATTCTAATGATTTGCATTGAAAATGCAAATGGTTTGCTTTGAAACTGGAAGAGTGGTTTGCTTTGAAAATGCAAAAGGTTGTTTGCTTTGAAAATGTAAAAGGTGGTTTGCCTTGAAAATGCCGAAGGTAATTTGCTTTGATATCCAGAAGGTCGTTTGCTTTGACAATGCAGATGGTGGTTTGCATATAAAATGCAAAATGTGTTTTGGTTTGAAAATGCAAAAGGTCGTTGGTTTGAAAATGCAAAAGATGGGTTTCGTTTGAAAATGCAAAACGGTGGTTTGGTTTGAAAATGCAAATGATGGTTATGTTTCAAAATGCAAATTGTGGTTTGGTTTGAAAATGCAAAAGGTTTGGTTTGAGAATGCAAAAGGTTTGATTTGAAAAAGCAAAAGGTTTGCTTTGAAATTGCAAAAGGAGGTTTGGTTTGAAAATACAAAAGAAGGTTTGGTTTGAAATTGCAATTGGTGGTTTATTTCAAAATGCAAATGGTGGTTTGCTTTGAAAATGCAAGAGAGGTTTGGTTTGAAATAACAAATGGTGGTTTGGTTTGAAAATGCAAAAGTTTTGGTTTGCAAATGCAAATGGATTGGATCGAAATGGCAAATGGTGGTTTGATTTGAATATGCAAATGGTGGTTTGAACACGCAAATGGTGGTTCGATTTGAAAGCGCAAATGGTGGTTTGGTTTGAAACTGCAAAAGATTTGCTTTGAAAATGCAAAAGGTTTACTTTGAAAATGTAAAAGAAGGTTTCTTTTGAAAATGCAATATGATTTGGAAAAGCAAAACGTTTGCTTTGAAAATGCAAAAGTGCTTTGAAAATGCAAAAGGTTTGCTTTGAAAATGCAAAAGGCGGTTTGGTTTGAAATTGCAAATGGTGGTTTGGTTTGAAAATGCACATGACGGTATGGTTTGAAAATGCAAAAGGGGGTTTGAATTGAAATTGCAAATGGTGGTTTGGTATGATCATGCAAATGGTGGTTTGGTTTGAAAATTCTATAGGTTTGGTTTGAAATGCAAAAGGTTTGCCTTGAAAATGCAAAAGGTTTAATTTTAAATTGCAAAAGGAAGTTTGGTTTGAAAATGCAATAGGAGGTTTGGTTTGAACTTGTAAATGGTGGTTTGGTTTCAAAATGCAAAAGGAAGTTTGGTTTCAAAATGCAAAAGGTTTGCTTTGAAAATGAAAAATGTAGGTTGCTTTGAAAATGCTAAAGGAGGCTTGGTTTGAAATTGCAAATCGTGGTTTGGTTTGAAAATGCAAATGGGGGTTTTTGTTTGAAAATGCAAAAGGAGTTTTGATTTTGAAAAAGCAATAGGTTCGCTTTGAAAAAGCAAAGGTTTTGCTTTGAAAAAGCGAAAGGAAGTTTTTTTTTGAATTGCAAATGGTGGTTTGGTTTGAAAATGCAAATAGTGGTTTGGTTTGAAAATGAAAAATGTTTGTTTTAAAATGCAAGAGGAGGTTTGCTTACAAAATGCAAAAATATGTTTGGTTTGAAAATGCAAAAGGTGGTTTGGTTTTTAAAATGCAAAAGATGGTTTTGTTTGAGAATGCAAAATGGTGGTTTGGTTTGAAAATGCAAATGGTGGTTTTGTTTCAAAATGCAAAGTGTTGGCTTCGTTTGAAAATGCAAAAAGTGTGCTTTGAAAATGCAAAAGGTTTGTTTGAATATGTAAAAAGGTTTGGTTTGAAAATGAAAAAGGTGGTTTGGTTTGAAAACGAAAATGTTGGTTTGGTCTGAAAATGCAAAAGGAGGTTTGGTTTGAAAATGCAAAAAGTGGTTTGATTTGAAAACGAAAGTGTTGGTTTGGTCTCAAAATGCAAAAGGAGGTTTGGTTTGAAAATGCAAAGGTTTTGCTTTCAAAATGCAAGAGGTTTGCTTTGAGAATGCGAGAGGTTTGCTTTGAAAATGCAAAAAGTGTTTTTTTTTAATGCAAAAGGTGATTTGGGTTCAAAATGCAAATGGTGGTTTGGTTTGGAAATGCAAAATGTGGTTTGCTTTAAAAATACAAAAGGTTTGCTTTGAAAATTCAAATGATTTGTGTTGAAAATGCAAATGGTTTGCTTTGAAACTGGAAACATGTAAATTAGGTGCAGGAGTAGGCCATTCAGCCCCTTCGAGCCTGCACCGCCATTCAATATGATTACATGGCTGATCATCCAACTCAGTATCCCGTACCTGCCTTCTCTCCATACCCTCTGATCCCCTTAGCCACAAGGGCCACATCCACTCACTCTTAAAATATAGCCAATGCAAAGGTGGTTTGATTTGCAAAATGTTTTTTTTTTAATATGCAAAAGGGTGATTCGAAAATAGGTTAAAAATGCAAATGGTGGTTTGGTTTCAAAATGCAAAATTGTGGTTTGCTTTGAAAATGCAAAAGGTTTGACATGTGATGTAAGGTGTTTTGAAAATGCAAAAGGTGGTTTGAAAATGTTGAAAATGCAAAAGGAGATTGATTTGAAAATGCAAAAGGTGTTGAAAATTGTGAAAGCAAAATGCGAAATGGTTTGCTTTGAAAAAAAATGGGTTTGCTTTGAAAAGGCAAAAGGTTTTGTGCTGAAAATGGAAAATTTGTGGTTTGCTTTGTAAATGCAAAAGGTGTTTTTCTTTGAAAATGCACAAGGCAGTTTGCTTTGAAAATGTAAAAGGCTTGCTTTGAAAATGCAAAGGAGGTTTACTTCGAAAATGCAAAAGGTTTGCTTCGACAATGCAAATGGCGGTTTGATTCGAAAATGCCAATTGTAGTTTGCTTTGAAAATACAAAAGGCTGTTTGATTTGAAAAAGCAAAGGGTTTGCTTTGAAAATGCAAATGGTTTGCTTTGAAAATGGCAAAAGATATTTACTTTGAAAATACAAATGGTTTGTGTTGAAAATGCAAATGTGTGTATGTTTTGAAAATACAAACGGTGATTTAGAAACATAGAATCATAGGAAATAGGTGCAGGAGTAGGCCATTCGGCCTTTCGAGCCTGCACCGCCATTAAATATGATCATGGCTGATCATTCAACTCAGTATCCTGTAACTGCCTTCTCTCCATACCCCCGGATCCCTTTAGCCACAAGGGCCACATCTAACTCCCTCTTAAATATAGCCAATGAACTGGCCTCAACCACCTTCTGTAGCAGATAATTCCAGAGACTCACCACTCTCTGTGTGAAAAAAGGTTTTCCTCATCTCGGTCCTAAAGGAATTCCCCTTTATGCTTAAACTGTGACCCTTTGTTCTGGACCTCCAAAACATCAGGAACAATCTTCCAACATCTAGCCTGTCCAACACCTTAAGAATTTTGTAAGTTTCTATAAGATCCTCCCTCAATCTTCTAAATTATAGCCAGTACAAGCCGAGTCTATCCACTCTTTCCTCATATGAAAGTCCTGACATCCCAGGAATCAGTCTGGTGAACCTTCTCTGTACCACCTCTATGGCAAGAATGTATTTCCTCAGATTTGGAGTCCAAAACTGCACGCAATACTCCAGGCGTGCTCTCACCAAAACCCTGTGCAACTGCATTAGAACCTCCCTGCTCCTATACTCAAATCCTTTTGCTATGAATGCTAACATACAATTCGCTTTCTTCACAGCCTGCTGCACCTGCATGCCTACTTTCAATGACTGTTGTACCATGACACCCAGGTCTCGTTGCATCTCCCCTTTTCCTAAATCGGCCACCATTCATAAATAGTCTGCCCTCCTCTTTTTACCACCAAAGTGGATAACCTCACATTTGTCCACATTATACTGCATCTGCCATGCATTTGCCACTCACCCAGCCTATCCAAGTCACCTTGCAACCTCCTAGCATCCTCCTCACAGCTATAACACTGCCCTCCAGCTTAGTGTTTTCCGCAAACCTTGGAGATGTTGCATTCAATTCCGTCGTCCAAATCGTTAATATAGATTGTGAATAGCTTGGAGTCCCAGCAGTGAGCCTTGCGGTATCCCACTAGTCACTGCCTGCCATTCTGAAAAGGATCCGTTTAATCCTACCCTTTGCTTCTTGTCTGCCAGCCAGTTCTCTATCCACATCAATACTGAACCCCCAATACCCGTGTGGTTTAAGTTTGTATACTAATCTCTTATGTGCGACCTTGTCGAAAAACCTTCTGAAAGTCAGATTTAACACATCCACTGGCTCTCCATTATCCACTGTACTAGTTACATCCTCGAAAAATCCTATCAGATACGTCAGACATGATTTACCTTTCGTAAATCCATGCTGACTTTGTCCGATGATTTCACCACTTTCCAAATGTGCTGCTATCCTATCTTTAATAACTGACTCCAGCAGTTTCCCCACTACCGATTTAGAGTAGCTGGTCTGTAATTCCCCGTTTTCTCTCTCCCTCCTTTTTTCAAAAAAGTGGGGTTACATTAGCTACACCTCCAATCCTCTGGAAGTACTCCAGAATCTAAAGAGTTTTTAAAAATTATCACTAATGCATCCACTATTTGTGTGGCTACACCCTTGTGTACTCTGGGATGCAGCCTATCTGGCCCAGAGGGATTTATCGTGGCCTTTAATCCATTCAATTTACCCAACACCACTAACCTAGGTTTCACTCAGTTCCTCCATCTTATTTGACCACCGGTCCCATGCTATTTCCCACAGATGATTTTATGTCTTCCTTAGTGAAGACAGAGCCAAAGTAGTTATTCAATTGGTATGCCATGTCCTTGTTCCCCATGATCAATTGACCTGTTTCCGACTGCGTTACCTACATTTGTTTTAACTAATCTTTTTCTCTTCACATATCTATAAAAACATTTGCAGTTAGTTTTTATGTTCCCTGCCAGTTTACTTTCATAATCTATGTTCCCTTTCCTAAATAAGCCCAATGTCCTCCTCTGCTAGACTCTGAATTTCTCCCAGTCCTCTGGTAGGTTGCTTTTTCTGGCTACTTTGTATGCTTCATCTTTTGTTTTGATACTATCCCTGATTTCCCTTGTTATCCACGGATGCACTACCTCCCCGTTTATTCTTTTGCCAAAATGGGGATGAACAATTGTTGTAGTTCATCCATTCAGTCTTTAAATGCCTTCCATTGCCTTCCAGCATCCAAGGGGATCAGAGGGTATGTCAACCCTGATCATATTGAATGGCGGTGCAAAAGGGCTCTATCCTGCCTAATTTCTATGTCTATGTTTCTATCACTGTCCCCTGTCTTGCCTGCCATATTTGCTTTGAAAATGGAAAAGGTGGTTTGCTTTGAAAATGGAAAAAGTCGTTTGCTTTGAAAATGCAAAATGTTTTTGCTTACAAAATGCAAAAGGTGGTTTGCTTTGAAAATGTAAATGATGGTTTGCTTTGAAAACTCAAAAAGGTTTTCTTTGAAAATGCAAATAGTGGTTTTCTTTGAAAATGCAAAAGGTTTGGTTTGAAAATGCAAATGGTGGTTTGCTTTGAAAATGCAAATGAAAATGCAACTGGAGTGCTTTGAAATCTGGTCTGCTTTGAATATGCAAAGGCATGTACAGGTTGCTTTAAAAATGCAAACGCAAGTGCGGTTGATTTGAAAATGCAAACGCTAGTGTGGTTGCTTTGAAAATGCAAATGCAAGTGCGGTTGATTTGAAAATGCAAACGCTAGTGTGGTGCTTTAAAAATGCAAATGCAAGTGCGGTTGCTTTGAAAGTGCATAGGCAAGTGATTAAAAGTCAAATCTTGACCACTTCCTGTTTGCACTGTATATTGATTTTGGAAAAATGCTACCACTTACGGCTGTGATTTTTGGACATCTTACTCAGAGTCCCCCTCCAGCTGTCAGGGCCAGAAGATTTTTCTCATCGATCAAAAATAAAAGACTTATTAATGTTTTAAAAATGTTGAGATTCTCTCTCCTATCAATCACGCCATGAAGGCCGCGCCCCATCCGGTGGTATTGGGAGGGACTTTACGTGCCTTTTGACTGTGCCTTTTGACTGTGCCGCTGTGTACCTTTTGATTGTGCCATTGATTGAAAAGTGCGTCTTTTGGCAGTGCCGTTAATTGAAAAGTGTGCCTTTTGACGGTGCCACTCATTGAAAAGTGTGCCTTTTGACTGTGCCGTTAATTGAAAAGTGTGCCTTTATAAGCTGTGCCTATATTTTAAAATGTGTTTTGCTTTTTAAATGTGGCTTGCGTTTTAAATGAGGCTTGCTGTGCAACCGTTTTTAGAAGGAAAACCCGTGAATAAACTTTTTATAAGATCAGGACTGTGTTTAATGCAAAATTGCCGCTCATTCCGTGAATTTCGCTTAGTGGAGAGATGGTGCTGATTGCATCATTTGCGGTGAGTTCAGAGGTGGTGCTCAGTGCGGAAGGGCCAAAGTGGAGACGCCGCCCTGAACTGTTAGAGTAATTCAAGAGAGCTTACCTGCCACACATATGGTGAGTGTGTGTGTTTCTTTGAAAGTTATTTTAAAGCACGGTTTTTGCAGTAGGAACAACACTAGAGGAGAGTTTCAGAATAAAAAAAACTTTAAGCATTTACTGGAATCATTTGGTTTAGACATACCACGTGTGTTCTTATTTTCAAATTACTTACAAAGTGTATATGGTTAGTAACAGGATTCAGTATGCTTACCACGTTCTGAAGTTACTTGGCATTTTACTATTGGTGCTGTGTGTGTGTCCGTCTCTGTGTGTGTCTGTGTTTGCGTGCCTTTGTTTGTGTGTGTGTTTTTTGTGTTTGCGTGTGTGTCTTTGTGTGTGTGTGTATATGTGTGTGTGTGTCTTTGTGTGTGTTTTCCTGTGTGTCCCCTGTGTGTGTCCCCCTGTGGGTGTGTCCCCCTGTGTGTGTGTCCCTGTGTGTGTCTGTGTGTGTGTGTGTCTGTGTGTGTGTGTGTCTGTGTGTGTGTGTGTCTGTGTGTGTGTGTGTGTGTGTGTGTGTGTGTGTGTGTGTGTGTGTGTGTGTGTGTGTGTGTGTGTGTGTGTGTGTGTGTGTGTGTCTGTGTGTGTGTGTCTCTGTGTGTCTGTGTGTGTCTGTGTGTGTGTGTGTGTGTGTGTGTGTGTGTGTGTGTCTGTGTGTGTGTGTCTGTGTGTGTGTGTGTGTGTGTGTCTGTGTGTGTGTGTGTGTGTGTGTGTGTGTGTGTGTGTGTGTGTGTGTGTGTGTGTGTGTGTGTGTGTGTGTGTGTGTGTGTGTGTGTGTGTGTGTGTGTCTGTGTGTGTGTGTGTGTGTGTGTGTGTGTGTGTGTGTGTGTGTGTGTGTGTGTGTTGTGTGTCTGTGTGTGTGTGTGTGTGTGTGTGTGTGTGTGTGTGTCTGTGTGTGTGTGTCTGTGTGTGTGTGTTGTGTGTGTGTGTTCTGTGTGTGTGTGTGTGTCTGTGTGTGTGTGTGTGTGTGTGTGTGTCTGTGTGTGTGTGTGTCTGTGTGTGTGTGTCTGTGTGTGTGTGTGTGTGTGTGTGTGTGTGTGTGTGTGTGTGTGTGTGTGTGTGTGTGTCTGTGTGTGTGTGTGTGTGTGTGTGTGTGTGTGTGTCCTGTGTGTGTGTGTGTGTGTGTGTGTTGTGTGTGTGTGTGTGTGTGTGTGTGTGTGTGTGTGTGTGTGTGTGTGTGTGTCCCTGTGTGTTGCCTGTGTGTGTGTGTGTGTGTGTGTGTGTTTGTGTGTGTGTGGCTGTGTGTGTGTGCACGCGTTTGTGTGTGTGTGGCTCTGTTGGAGTGCTTGGAGTGCCATGAGGTTAGATGTTGCAATGTTTTAAGACTCGTTCACATTTTAAACTTTAATAAATCTTTTTTCCACTTGCCATGCCTGCGTGTTCTTCATCACAGTGGGTACCTAATAAGCAGGAATGGCTGTACTGTCGGAGAGCCACGAAGAGTGCATGGGGGGGGTTGAGGGGAGATGGACTGAATGCATGGGGGGGAGGGGAAATGCAAGGAGCAGAGTTGGGGGGTGAAGGGAAGAGGGGTAACTGAGTGAACTGCCACCACACCAGCTGTAAGTGACTGAAGTGCCAGCCCACCAGTCATGACTTCACTGAACTGCAAGTCCAAGAATCAATTCAGTACACAATGTCCATACTAGCCCTCTGGAAACCAGTCCCTTCACCCTCAACACTCATACTAGCACTCCAGAGATCCACGCAAGGATAGACTTTCCTCCTTTATTGCTGTGATCTGTAAAAAAGATGAAAATGTCTAAAATTGATTGTCCACCCTCTTCCCCTTCTCTCTTACAGAGACTCTGTCACCTGTTTTGAGCAGAATTTCTGGCAGTTTCTGAGCTACCAGCCTGCCAGGCCTGAGTTTCGGAGCTGCCAGGCCTTAATGACTGAGCTGCCAGCCTGCCAGGCCCACAAAACCAATGTTAGTGCTCCAGAAGCCCCCCGCCCCCCCGCCACTGGCCAGCAATATTGTAATTTTGTGGAAAGGTGGAATATTGCGTTGAGTGACCAGCCCTCCCGTGTGAAGCTGGGACCCAACGGGCCCCACTTAGTCTAGTTACTAATACAAGGATGAATATCTTCTTGATTTTGCTCCTACAATAAAGAAACTATTAATCAAGAGACTGTGTTTGGAAGATTTCCCTTTCGACGGCATTGGATGTCTCGGGGAGAGCTCGTGAGTGCGTTTCCATTATCTCCTGAACCCGTGTCTTCAATCATAGTGACTAAAGGAAAGAATCCATGAAACGATATGAAAATCTGTCACTATAAGTACTATCCCCTCTGCACGAGAACCGGACTGAAACCCGAATAAAGGATTAGATGAAGAATTACATTTTATAATTCACGGACATATCTCCAATGATGTGTAATTAGCTGATTATTCCATTCTCTTTTTTTGGTTTCTTTTCTTTCTCTATTATTTTATATCTATATAAAACTAAGAAAAAATATATAAAGTATAATTATTATACAATTGATAATATAAACAATATTAATAATGTAGGACTACTACAAGCAAAATGCTTTTTATTATGTCTTTTCTTCTAATAAAAAATAAATAATAATAATAATAATAATAATAATAATAATAATAATAATAATAATAATAAGTACTAGCCCAGATTATGTCCCTCCATCAGTACCACCACAGTGTTTCACTCCATCCGTAATATCCCACTGTGAGTCACTCCATAAGTGGACGTAGAGAGAGCAGACCAGAGAGGGGAAATAGAGAGCGTAGGAGAGAGAGTAACAGTTCGGGAAGAGTGTCATCAGTAAGGATGGAGGTAGAGAGAAAGAGAGGAGGGAGAGGTGCTGTATTATTCGGCGTTGTATTAGGTTTAAGACAATTCTGAGGCGGCAATGTTTCTGTTCTCTGAGTGTGATGAGTCTGTGGGTCGTGCCGCCTCAGAGGTGATGAAGGAAGGCAGAGAATGTGATTGTCCCGTGGTATAGTCAGATCTATTCCAGGCAAGCAGGGAGTGTATGGTTCCCGGCGTCAGTCAGGGGGAGTGTGGGGTTGGGGTCACAGTCAGTGAAGCCGCGATCATATTGAGTGGTGAAGCAGCGTGGGGGGGGGGGGGCATTTTAGTCCGAGGTTTCTAAGCTCCCCGTCTTCCTCTTGTGTTCCATCTCGTCCTTGTTCATGATCCGCGCACCACAGAGTTGTCACCCTCAGACTTGTAGATGTGGTTAAAGCCGCATTTGGGCGTACAGTCCTGAGTGTATCGTGAGGTCTGCAGGGGACTGCATCCGAGCCAGTTGCTCTCTACAGATTCACTCTCAGGATGGCCGATCTTACGTCTGTCGCAGTAACCGTTGGTACAGGTATAACCCGAGACTGAAGGAGCGGGAGACATGTCTCCACATATTAATATTTTAAGCGGGCGGTGAATGCGGGAATCCGTCTCATTGCCTGGTGTCTCCAGCTTGGTCCGGAATTCCATCCTGGCATCCTTAATGGCTCTGCGACGTGCATTGATAGCTTACCTGCGCCGCACGGCATAGTTTGACTAACGCTGCAGATTTGGTTCGGCAAGTTGGCGCAGCGGTGGAGTTGATGCCGTACAGCGCCAGGGACCAGGGTTCGATCCTGCCTACGGATGATGTCCGTCCGGAGCTTGTACATTCTCCCTGTGACCTGCGTGAGCTTTGTCCGTGCGCCCCGGTTTCCTCCCACACTCCAAAGGCGTACAAGTTTGTAACTTAATTGGTTTGATATAATTGTAAATGGTCCCCAGTGTACATCGGATAATGTTAGTGTACGGGGATCGCTGGTCAGCGCGGACTCTGTCGGCCGAAGGGCCTGTTTCCGGGATGTACCTCTAAACTAATCGAAAGTAAACTTAGGCTTCACCTGGGAGTGGGGCTCACGGTTCACCCATGGTTTCCATTTGGCGAATAAACGCATCGCATTATGTGGTCCACAGTCCTCTCCATACTTGCTGATGGAATCGGTGACATGGATGGCATATTCATCCAGCTTAGTTGCAGAGTCCATGACTCAAAACACTCAATGGCTCAATTGTATTTTCTTGTCATGCACTTTGGTACGGTGAAATTATTTGCGTTGCATACAATCCTTTAAAGTCAAACTCTGGACAAGCACAAGGATAGATCAGTATAAACATTTTCCAAGGGAAGGTTCAAGGGATATGGGGAACAAGCCGGAACGGCGTGCTGATTTTGGATGATCAGCCATGATCATGTTGAATGGCGGGCCAATCATATTGAATGGCCCACTTCTGCACCAATTTTCTATGTTTCTGTGATTGTAGTGTAAGTATACTAGGCCACTGAGGCTTGCAGAAATAGTCGCCACCCCTCTGCCGCCAACTTGTGCATTTAAAACCTCAAAGTTATTTATGGTACAGAGACTTATCTTGGCCTTAACGTCCCGTTGTCCTGGCTGCGTCACTCGGACTGAGTTGTAGGTGTTGTTCTGGCCTGTGCCCTTGGGTGTATTAACCAGCGTCTGCAGTTCTTTGTTCCTAGCATCTGTTTAAGTGCTGTGCTATTCTGTGCTCCCTTAGTTCTGCAGCTCGCTGTATAACTGGCTTTGTTGTGAGCCCAGGTGTACTCCGCGACCGCCCCCAACTCTCTCGCTGAGGCGGCGGTTGCCAGCAGAGACGGGGAGCGGCGCATGGTGCTGAGAGTGTCGGTGCAGGTTTCCTTTGTGTGGAAATCAGGCTGCGGTTTTGTTTACCAGCGATTGCTAACGAAACTGCGGCAGGCTAATTCACAGTCCAGAGCGTTGTCAATTTGTCCTCGACTACATTGCCCAGTGTGTGGGCACTGATCGTTTGTGGAGATGCCCCACTGGGTAAATTTGTGTCCGTTGTATCACTGTTCCTCCTGAACTCAAAGAGGACTGTCTCTTTGTTCTCCCTTCTGTGGCCGACGTCTGGGCGTCGGGGACTCGGGCTAGAAGGCGACAATGTTGATCCGCTCTATCGCTCGTTGTATCTAGGATGGAGCTAACTGCGCTTTCCCTGAAAGTTTTAATTTCAAATTCACCATTTCTAAAGGAGATTGGACAATGGTTGTCTCGGCTGATGGATCATTGGTGTGTTGAGGGTCTGAGTGTCGGACTTCAATCAAAACCGGGAATGCCCCGTCACTCTTCCTGGGATACTGATCGGAATCTCACTGTTGGTCGGAGAACTGAAGCAAGAATTAGATCGTTTGAGGTAAGGGTTTGTATGGGAAGAAAAATGGGTAGTTGGGGGTTGGATGCAGAGACAGCAGATGAGCAAATGTTTTTTGTTTTGTGGAGGAAGTAATAGTAAATGCTGGTTTAACCGAAGCAAGGCAAATAAAGCTGGAGTAGCTCAGCGTGTCAGGCAGCTACTCGGGGTAAAAGCAATGGGTGATGTTTCGGCTCGACACCCTAATTCATACTGAGAGTCGGAAGTGATATGGATGGTACTAAGAAAACAATAATTGGAAGATATGTATAAAAGCCGATAATCAAATAAATACCTTCTCCTCCCTCACCCTCTCACTTTGCCCCTCACCCTCCCCCTCCTTCTTCCCTTCCTCTTCCCCTCCCTCTGCCCCATGTTTTGAAAGCGGTTTCCGCCCGTGGACCCCAGAGTGCGTCACTCCATCAGGTCGACCCCACAGTCGGTCACTCCATCAGTACTACCCCACAGTGTGTCACTCCATCAGTACTACCCCACAGTGTATCACTCCATCAGTACTACCCCACACTGTCACTCCATCAGTACTAACCCACACTGTATCACTCCATCAGTTCTACCCCACACTGTGTCACTCCATCAGTACTACCCCACAGTGTGTCACTCCATCAGTACTACCCCACAGTGTGTCACTCCATCACTACTACCCCACAGTGTGTCACTCCATCAGTACTATCCCACAGTGTGTCACTCCATCAGTACTACCCCACAGTGTGTCACTCCATCAGAACTACCCCACAGTGTGTCACTCCATCAGCAGTACCCCACAGTGTGTCACTCCATCAGTACTACCCCACAGTTCATCACTCCATCAGTACTAACCCACAGTGTGTCACTCCATCACTACTACCCCACAGTGTGTCACTCCATCAGTACTACCCCACAGCGTATCACTCCATCAGTACTACCCCACACTGTGTCACTCCATCAGCAGTATCCCACAGTGTATCACTCCATCAGTGCTACCCCACAGTTCATCACTCCATCAGCAGTACCCCACAGTGTGTCACTCCATCAGTACTACCCCACAGCGTATCACTCCATCAGTACTACCCCACACTGTGTCACTCCATCAGTACTACCCCACAGTTCATCACTCCAGCAGTACCCCGCAGCGCATCACTCCATCAGTACTACCCCACAGTTCATCACTCCATCAGCAGTACCCCACAGTGCATCACTCCATCATTACTGCCCCACACTGTGTCACTCCATCAGTACTACCCCACAGCGTATCACTCCATCAGTACTACCCCACAGTGTATCACTCCATCAGTACTACCCCACAGTGTATCACTCCATGATTACTACCCCACAGTGTATCACTCCATCATTACTACCCCACAGTGTATCACTCCATCATTACTACCCCACAGTTCATCACTCCATCAGTATTACCCCACACTGTGTCACTCCATCATTACTACCCCACACTGTGTCACTTCATCATTACTACCCCACACTGTGTCTCTCAATCAGTACTACCCCACAGCATATCACTCCATCAGTACTACCCCACACTGTGTCTCTCCATCAGCACTACCCCACAGCGTATCACTCCATCGGAACAAACCCACGGTGTGTCACTCCATCCGTGCTACCCCACAATATATTAGCACATCATTAACGTAGTAATCGTTTAGCATAACTCAGTATGTTTTAACTTTAACCCGTTACCTTTAAATTGTATCTGCCTGTAATTATGTGGGTGGGATTTATACGTAGTCTGAGGCGTGATTGTGGCTGCGCAGACTCGGAAGAAGTTTTTGTTTAGTTTGAAGAAGCATGGGGGAGAGGTCACAACTTTCGATCATGCACGAGTTTCACCACAAGTAAGATCAAAACAAACTTATAACCATGTAACCATATAACCATTACAGCACGGAAACAGGCCCTCTCGGCCCTTCCAGTCCGTGCCGACCATTTGTTTTCCCTTGTCCCATCTACCTGCACTCAGACCATACCCCTCCATTCCCTTCACGTCCATATACCTATCCACTTTACTTTTAAATGTTAAAATCGATCCTGCCTCCACCACTTCTGCTGGAAGCTCATTCCACACAGCCACCACCCTCTGAGTAAAGAAGTTCCCCCTCACGTTACCCCTAAACTTCTGTCCCTTAATTCTCATGTCATGCCCTCTTGTTTGAATCTTCCCTACCCTCAATGGGAAAAGCTTATACACGTCAACTCTGTCTATCCCTTTCATCATTTTAAAGACCTCAATCAAGTCCCCCCTTAACCTTCTGCGCTCCAAAGAATAAAGACCTAACTTGTTCAACCTTTCTCTGTAACATAGTTGCTGGAACCCTGGCAACATTCTAGTAAATCTCCTCTGTACTCTCTCTATTTTGTTGACATCCTTCCTATAACTAGGCGACCAAAATTGTACACCATACTCCAGAATTGGTCTTACGAATTCATCTGAAGAAGGGTCTCGGCCCGAAACGTCGCCTATCTCCTTCGCTCCTTAGATGCTGCTGCACCGCTGAGTTTCTCCAAGCTTTTTGTGTACCCTTGGTCTTACCAATGCCTTGTACATTTTTAACATTACTTCCCTACTCCTATATTCAATGCTCTGATTTATAAAGGCCAGCACACCAAAGGCTTTCTTTACCACCCTATCTACATGCGATTCCACCTTCAGGGAACTATGCACAGTTATTCCTAGATCCCTCTGTTCCACAGCATTCCTCAATTCCATACCATTTAACATGTACGTCCTATTTTGATTTGTCCTGCCAAGATGTAGCACTTCACACTTAACAGCATTAAACTCCATCTGCCATCTTTCAGCCCACTTTTTACAAATGGCCCAAATCTCTCTGTAGACTTTCAAAATCTACTTCATTATCCACAACACCACCTATCTTAGTATCATCTGCATACTTACTTATCCAATTTTCCACCCCATCATCCAGATCATTGATGTACATGACAAACAACAGTGGACCCAACACAGATCCCTGAGGCACCCCACTGGTCACCGGCTTCCAACCTGACAAACAGCAATCCACCATTACTCTCTGACATCTCCCATTCAGCCACTGTTGAATCCATCTTGCTACTCCGCCATTAACACCCAAAGATTGAACCTTCTTAACCAACCTTCCATGGGGAACCTTGTCAAAGGCCTTAATGAAATCCATATAGACAACATCCACTGCTTTACCCTCATCAATTTCCCTAGTTACCGCTTCAAAAAATTCAAGGTTTGGTCAAACATGACCTTCCAGGCACAAATCCATGTTGACTGTTCCTGATCAGACCCTGTTTATCCAGATGCTTATATATATTATCTCTAAGTATCCTTTCCATTAATTTGCCCACCACTGACGTCAAACTAATAGGTCTATAATTGCTAGGTTTATTCTTTGAACCCTTTTTAAGCAATGGAACAACATGTGCAGTACGCCAATCCTCCGGCACTATTCCCGTTTGTTCTGTAAGAAGAAGTTTGGATGCATAACTTACTGTTTTTACTACTACAATAACGAAACTATTAATCAGAAAGTATTTGGAATATTTACCTTTCGGCGGCATTGAATGTCTCCTGGAGAGCTCGTGACTGTATTTCGATTATTTCCTGAACCCCTGTCTTCAATAATAGTGACTAAAGGAAATAATCCTTGAAACGATATGAAAATCTGCCACTATCTGTACTACCCCAGATTATGTCACTCCATCAGTACTACTCCACAGTGTGTCACTATCAGTACTACTCCACAATGTCTCTCCATCTGTAATGCCCCACAGTGTGTCACTCTATCAGAACTGGAAGGGCCGAGAGGGCCTGTTTCCGTGCTGTAATTGTTATATGGTTATATGGTTATATGGTTATAACTGCCTCACAGGTTATCACAACATCAGTACTGCCCCACTGCGTCACTCCATCAGTACCATGGCGAAGAATGTCCCCCCATCATGACTACTCTAATGTGTGTGTGGGGGGGGGGGGGTTACACAAAAAGCTGGAGAAACTCAGCGGGTGCAGCAGCATCTAAGGAGCGAAGGAGATAGGCGACGTTTCGGGTCGAGACCCTTCTTCAGACTGGTCAGGGATCAGGGAAACGAGAGATATAGACGGTGATGTGGAGAGATAAATAACAATGAATGAAAGATATGCAAAAAAGTATCGATGATAAAGGGAACAAGCCATTGTAAGCTGATTGTGGTGTGAAAATGAGAAGCTAGTGCGACTAGGGTGGGGGAGGGAGATAGAGAGGGAATGCCAGGGCCCGAGGGCTGAGGGAGAGGTGGGAAGGGGAGGAGAGACAGTAAGGGTTAACAGAATTGAGAAAATTCAATGTTCAAAGCCCAAAGGATGCAGACTCCCCAAGCGGAATATGAGGTGCTGCTGTTCCTCCAACTTGCGGTGTTGCTCACTCTGGCCGTGGAGGAGGCCCAGGACCGAGAGGTCGGATACGGAATGTGAGGGGGAGTTGAAGTGCTGAGCCACCGGGAGGCCGGGTTGGTTTTTGCGGACCGAGCGGAGGTGTTCGGCGAAACGATCGCCAAGCCTCCGCTTGGTCTCACCGATATAGATCATCTGGCATCTGGAGCAGCGGATGCAGTAGATGAGGTTGGAGGAGGTGCAGGTGAACCTCTGTCGGACCTGGAACGACTGGTTGGGTCCCTGAAAGGAGTGGAGGGGGGAGGTGAAGGGACAAGTGTTGCATAAAGTGTGTCTCTGCATTCATGATGGATTCTTAGAGCAGCTTGTATGGGAGCCTACCAGGGAGAAGGCAATTCTGGATTCAGTGTTATGTAATGAACCGGATTTGATAATGGAACTTGGGGTTAAGGAACCATAAGGAGGTAGTTACCATAGTATGGTCAGGTTTAATCTACAATTAAGGAAGAAGGGTAGATCGGAGGTGTTGTAGCGGCACCATACCTGGTGAATAAAGGTGAGACGTCAGGTCGGTTCAAACGGTTGTTTATTCAGTAGTGACACGTTAGGTGGGTGCGCTAACCATATTACAATGTTGCTGTAGCTGAGCGAGGTTGTATTCTCAGGCTCAGCTACCTGTTGACTGCTTCTAAGGTCTCGAGGTGAGAGACCCTAAGTACCAGGACCTCCCTCTAGCCCATGACATCACGTGCCCACCTTCGTATCTCCTTACGAGGGTTCGAGCATAAGTTTTTCGTGTTTAGGCTGACGCCACAGGACCCCCCCCCCCCCAGAACCGGAGGAAGGAATGGCATGGTCGAGGGCGGCTCCTGCATTTGGGTCTCGAACACCCCGGGCGTGGGTCGGTAAGGAGTGCTCCACGGGCGCAGTGACGCTCTGCGTGGGCGATCCCGAGGTACCGAGGGGTGCGAGGAGACCGATGCAGTAGCCGCCGGACGGAAGAGACACGGTCGCATCTCCTCGACCAGCTACGGGAGAGTGTCCTGTAAAATACGGTCCCCGGCAACGATGGGGGAAAAACCTAAATAAAATAAACACACCTATTTCTGAACCGGGCGTGGAAATGCAGTGAACGCAAAAATGAACAGTAAAAAAGACACGGTGAGGAAAAGAAAGGCATATGCGGCAGGCGCCCCAGGTAAGCCCGCCCTATCGGGTGGCTAGGCCCTAGGCACCTGCCGGCGGGGCCAGGAACGGTGCAGGGCAGGGCGTGGAGCCGTGACCGCGATGAGGCCTGTTGCAGTGCCGGGTCTGGGGCGGTGAGGCCCGGTGCAGTGCGGTTGAGGTGAGGCCGGTGCAGGGCCTGGAGCCGTGGCCGCGGTGACGACTGTTGTAGTGCAGGGCTTGGAGCCGTGCTGGAGGTGCGGTGAGGCCCGGTGCGGTGCCAGGGATGAAACCGTGTCCGTAGTGAAGCCCGGTGCGGTGCAGGGCCTCGGGCAGTGGCCACGTTGAGGTGCGGTGCAAGGCCCAGAGCCTAGTGCGTTTTCGGGAGGGGGAGAGCGGCAGGTACTCTCGCTCTGCTCCCAGAGCTGTCGGACATTCATCGACGTTGCTCTGGGCAGGAGGCTGCTATGCTCGCAGCTCCTGCAGCAGCTGGTGGGGCAGCGGTGGCTGGTACAATGTCTCCGCTCCGGTGGTCGGCTCCGGGCAGGTCATGCGGAAGAGCTCGGCGGCCGTCACACAAGGCCTGGAGCGGTGTAGGGGTTGGAAGCGAGGCCTCCCCGTTGCCGGGAGCGGGAGAGCGGCTGCACCTTCTCAGCTCTGGTGAGCAGCAGCTGGTGGGGAAGAGGCGGCATACCTCACTGCAGGGCAACGTAGTTCATCATGGCTGGGCAGCCGGCTGCAGACATCAGGTCGCCCGAGGCTGCGTGCTTCAGGTGAGTCCAAATTTCAATTCGGAGAGTCGGGGGGCACTAATGTAGCGGCACCATACGTGGTGAATAATGGTGAGACGTCAGGTCGGTTCAAACGGTTGTTTATTCAGTAGTGACCCGTTAGGTGGGTGCGCGAACCATATTACAATGCTGCTGTAGCTGAGCGAGGGTGTACTCTCGGGCTCAGCTACCTGTCGACAGCTTCTAAGGTCTCGAGGTGAGGGACCCTAAGTACCAGGACCTCCCTCTAGCCCATGACGTCACGTGCCCGCCCTCGTAACTCCTGACGAGGGTTCGAGCATAAGTGGCCCGTGTTTAGGCTGACGCCACAGTGTCAGTATAACAGTTGAATAAAGGGGACTGTGGGGCCATGTGGGAGGAGCTGGCCAATGATGACTGGAAAGATCCCTAGCAGGGATGACAGTAGAACAATATGGTAGGTATTTCTAGGAATAATAGAAACATAGAAACATAGAAAATAGGTGCAGGAGTAGCCCATTCGGCCCATCGAGTCTGCACCTCCATTCAATATGATCATGGCTGATCATCCAACTCAGTATCCTGTACCTGCCTTCTCACCATACCCCTGATCCCTTTAGCCACAAGGGCCACATCTAACTCCCTCTTAAATATAGCCAATGAACTGGCCTCAACTACCTTCTGTGGCAGATAATTCCAGAGACTCTCCACTCTCTGTGTGAAAAATGTTTTCCTCATCTCGGACCAAAAGGAATTCCCCCTTATCCGTAGACTGTGACCCCTTGTTCTGGACTCCGCCAACATCGAGAACAATCTTCCTGCACCTAGCCTATCCAATCCCTTAAGAATTTTGTAAGTTTCTATAAAATCCCCCCTCAGTCTTCTAAATTCTAGCGAGTACAAGCCAAGTCTATCCAGTCTTTCCATTCCTGACATCCCAGGAATCAATCTGGTGAACCTTCTCTGTACCCCCTCTATGACAAGAATGTATTTTCTCAGATTTGGAGACCAAAACCTTACGCAATACTCCAGGTGTGGTCTCACCAAAATCCTGTCCAACTGCAGTAGAACCTCCCTGCTCCAATACTCAAATCCTTTCGCTATGAATGTTAACATACCATTTGCTTTCTTCACAGTCTGCTGCACCTGCATGCCTACTTTCAATGACTGGTGTACCATGACACCCAGGTCACGTTGCATCTCCCCTTTTCCTAATTTACCACCATTCAGATAATAGTCCACCCTCCTGTTTTTGCCACCAAAGTGGATAACCTCACATTTATCCACATTATACTGCATCTGTCATGCATTTGCCCACTCACCCAGCCTATCCAAGTCACTTTGCAGCCTCCTAGCATCCTCCTCACACCTAACACTGCCCCCCAGCTTTGTGTCATCCCCAAACTTGGAGATGTTGCATTCAATTCCCTCGTCCAAATCATTAATATATATTGTAAATAGCTGGGGTCCCAGCACTGAGCCTTACGGTACCCCACTAGTCACTGCCTGCCATTCTGCAAAGGACCCATTTGCTCCTATCCTTTGCTTCCTGTCTGCCAGCCAGTTCTCTATCCACATCAGTACTGAACCCCCAATGCCGTGTGCTTTAAAATTGTATACTAATCTCTTATGTGGGACCTTGTCGAAAGCCTTCTGAAAGTCTAGCTATAACACATCCACTTGTTCTCCCTTATCCACTCTACTAGTTACATCCTCAAAAAATTCTATAAGATTCGTCAGACATGATTTACCTTTCGTAAATCCATGCTGACTTTGTCCAATGATTTCACCACTTTCCAAATGTACTGCTATCCCATCTTTAATAAATGACTCTAGCAGTTTCCCCACTACCGATGTTAGACTAACTGGTCTGTAATTCCCCGTTTTCTCTCTCACTCCTTTTTTAAAAAGTGGGGTCACATTAGCTATCGTCCAATCCTCAAGAACGACTCCAGAATCTAAGTATTGAAAAATTATCACTAATGCCTCCACTATTTCTGTGCCTGCTTCCTTGAATACTCTGGGATGCAGACTATCTGGCCCTGGAGATGTATCGGGCTTTAGTCCATTCAATTTACCAAACACCACTTCCCGGCTAACCTGGATTTCACTCAGTTCCTCCACCTTATTTGAGCCCCGGTCCCCTGCTATTTCCGGCAGATTATTTATGTCTTCCTTAGTGAAGACAGAACCAAAGTAGTTATTCAATTGGTCCACCATATCCTTGTTCCCCATGATCAATTCACCCGTTTCTGACTGCAAGGGACCTACATTTGTTTTAACTAATCTCTTTCTCTTCACATATCTATAAAAACTGTTGCAGTCAGTTTTTATGTTCCCTGCAAGTTTCCTTTCATAATCAATTTTCCCTTTCCTAATTAATCCCTTTGTCCTCCTCTGCTGGTCTGAATTTCGCCCAGTCCTCTGGTAGGCTGCTTTTTATGGCTAATTTGTACGCTTCATCTTTAGTTTTGATACTATCCCTGATTTCCCTTGTTATCCACGGATGCACTACCTTCCCTGATTTATTCTTTTGCCAAATTGGGATGAACAATTGTTGTAGTTCATCCATGCAGTCTGTCAATGCCATTGCATATCCACCGTCAACCCTTTAAGAAACATTTGCCAGTCTATCTTGGCCAATTCACGTCTCATACCCTCAAAGGTACCTTTCTTTAAGTTCAGAAACATTGTTTCTGCATTAACAATGTCACTTTCCATCCTACTGAAGAACTCAACCATATTATGGTCACTCTTGCCCAAGGGGCCACGCACAACAAGGCTGCTAACTAACCCTTCCTCATTTCTCAGTACCCAGTTTAGAGTAGCCTGCTCTCTCGTTGGTTCCTCTACATGTTGGTTTAGATAACTATCCCGCATACATTCCAAGAAATCCTCTTCCTCAGCACCCCTGCCAATTTGATTCACCCAATCTATATGTAGATTGAAGTCACTCATTATAACTGTTTTACCTTTGTTGCACGCATTTCTAATTTCCTGTTTGATACATCCCCAACTCCGCTACTACTGTTAGGTGGCCTGTACACAACTCCCACTAGCGTTGTCTGCCCCTTAGTGTTCCGCAGCTCTACCCATATCGATTCCACATCCTCCAAGCTAATGTCTTTCCTTTCTCTTGCGTTAATCTCCTCACTAACCAGCAACGCCATTCCACCTCCTTTCCTTTTTGTCTATCCCTCCAGAATATTGATTATCCCAGGATGTTCATCTCCCAACCTTTGTCACCCTGGAGCCATGTCTCCGTAATCTAAACTATATCCTATTTCACTCCATAAGTACTGCTCCAGTGTGTCCCTCCATCAGTACGACCACAGTGTGTCACTCCATCAATACCACCACAGTGTATTACTCCAAATGTACCACCACAGTGTCTCCCTCCATTAGTACCACCACAGTGTGTCACACCATCGGTACTACCACAGTGTGTCCCTCCATCAGTACCACCACAGTATGTCCCTCCATCAGTACCACCACAGTGTGTCCCTCCATCTGTACCACCACAGTGTGTCCCTCCATCTGTACCACCACAGTGTGTCCCTCCATCAGTACCACCACAAGACACGTGCCGGTCTTTTCCCTTGACTCCACTAGCCCCAGAGCTCTATCCAAATCTCTCTTAAATCAATCCAGTGACTTGGCCTCCACTGCCCTCTGCGGCTGGGAATCCATAAGTTCACATCTCTCTGGGTAAAAAAGTTTTTTCTCACCTCAATCTTGAATGACCTCCCCTTTATTCTAAGGCTGTGACCGCTGGTTATGGACTCACCCAACATTGGGAACATTTTTCCTGCATCTAGATTGTCCAGTCCTTTTATAATTTTATATGTTTCTATAAGATCCCCCTCATCCTTCTAAACTCCAGTGAATACAAGCCTAGTATTTTCAATCTTTCCTCATATGTCCCGCCATCCCAGGGATCAATCTCGTGAACCTACGCTGCACTGCCTCAATCACAAGGATGTCTTTCTTCAAATTAGGAGACCAAAACTGTACACAATACTCCATATGTGGTCTCACCAGATCCCGATACAACTGCAGAAGAACCTCTTTACTCCTGTACTGAAATCATCTTGTTGTGAAGGCCAACATTCCATTACCTTGTTTCACTGCCTGCTGTACCTGCACGCCAACTTTCAGTGACTGGTGTACAAGGACACCCAGGTCTCACTGTACCTCCCACTTACCTAACCTAACCCCATTGAGCTAATAATCTGCCCCCTTGTTTTTGCTGCAAAAGTGGATGACCTCACAGTTACAGTATCTATATTATACTGCATCTGCAACGCATCTGCCCACTCACTCAATGTCCAGGTCCCCCTGCAACCTCCTAACATCCTCTTCACAGTTCACACTGCCACCCAGCTTTGTGTCATCCGCAAACTTGCTAGTGTTGCTCCTAATTCCCTCATAAATATATATGGTAAACAGTTTCGACCCCAACACCGAATCTTGCGGCACTCCACTCACCACTGCCTGCCATTCTGAAAATGACCTGTTCACTCCTACACTTTGCTTCTGGTCTGCCAACCAATTTTCTATCCATGTCAAAACCCTACCCCCAATACCATGTGCTCTAATTTTATTGACCACTCTTCCGTGCAGGACCTTATCAAAGGCTTTCTGAAAGTCTAGATACACTACATCCACTGGCGCCCTTTCATCCATTTTACTTGTCACATCCTCAAACAATTCCAGAAAATTAGTCAAGCATGATTTCCCTTTCATAAATCCATGTTGACTTGGACTAATCCTTTTACTGCTATCCCAATGCCCCATTATTACCTCTATAATAATTGACTCCAGCATCTTTCCCACCACCGAAGTCAGGCTAACTGGTCTGTAATTCCCCGTTTTCTCTCTCGCTCCTTTCTTCAAAAGTGGGATAACAGTAGCTCTCCCCCAATCCACAGGAACTGATCCTGAATTTATTGAACATTGGAAAATAATCACCAATGTGTCCACTATTTCTAGAGCCACCTCCCTGAGGACTCTGGGATGCTGACCATCAGGCCGAGGGGATTTATCATCCTTCAGTCCCATTAGCCTACCCAATACTATTTCTCACCTCATGAAAATGTATTTCAATTCCTCTACCCCATTAGATCCTCTGTCCTCCAGTACTTCTGGGAGATTGTTTGTGTCTTCCTTAGTGAGGAGATCGAAAGTACCTGTTCAACTGTGTGTCCCTCCATCAGTACCACCGCAGTGTGTCCCTCCATCAGTACCGCCACAGTGTGTCCCTCCATCAGTACCACCACAGTGTGTCCCTCCATCAGTACCACCACAGTGTGTCCCTCCATCAGTACCACAAAGTGTGTCCCTCCATCAGTACCACAACAGTGTGTCCCTCCATCAGTACCACACAGTGTGTCCCTCCATCAATACCACCACAGTGTGTCCCTCCATCAGTACCACCACAGTGTGTCCCTCCATCAGTTCCAACCGTGTGTCACTCCATCAGTACCACCACAGTGTGTCCCTTCCAATAGTACCACCACATGTGTGTCCCTCCCTCTCAGCAGTACCACCACGCTGTGTCCTCATCAGTACCACCACAGTGTGTCCCTCCATCAGTCCCACCAC
This sequence comes from Okamejei kenojei, assembly GCA_035221665.1. Lineage (NCBI taxonomy): Eukaryota > Metazoa > Chordata > Chondrichthyes > Rajiformes > Rajidae > Okamejei > Okamejei kenojei. Next base: position 57,414 of record JAVHYY010000715.1, read on the forward strand.
AGTGTGTCACTGCATCAGTTCTGCCCCATGTCAGTCCCTCCATCAGTCCCACCACAGTGTGTCCCTCCATCAGTCCCACCAGTGTGTCCCTGCATCAGTACCACCACGTGTGTCCCCCCATCAGTACCACCACTGTGTGTCCTCTCCGATCAGTACCTCCACAGTGTGTTCTCACATCAGTACCACCACAGTGTGTCCCTCCCAATCAGTACCTCCACAGTGTGTCCCTCCATCAGTTGTGAGATCCCTCCATCAGTACCAAGACCACTGTGTGTCCCTCCATCAGTACCACCACAGTGTGTGTTCCCTCCATCAGTTATCACCATAGTGTGTCACTGCGTCAGTTATGCCCCATTTCAGTCGCTCCATCAGTAACACTATCAGTGGACGGAGAGAGAGCAGACCAGAGAGAGGGAATAGAGAGCGTAGGAGAGAGAGTAACAGTTCGGGGAGAGTGACATCAGTAAGGATGGAGGGAGAGAGAAAGAGAGGAAGGAGAGGTGCTGCATCATTCGCCGTTTTATTTCGGTTTAGGACAATTCGGAGGCGGCAATGTTTCTGTTCTCTGAGTGTGGTGAGTCTGTGGGTCGTGCCGCCTCAGAGGTGATGAAGGAAGGCAGAGAATGTTATTGTCCCATGGTATAGTCATATCTATTCCAGGCAAGCAGTGAGTGAATGGTTCCCGGGGTCAGTCAGCGGGAGTGTGGGTTGAGGTCACAGCAGTGAAGCCAGCGATCATATTGAGTGGTGTGAAGCAGCGTGGGGGGGGGGGCATTTTAGTCCGAGGTGATATTGAACTAATTCCTCAACCTGTGGACAAAGGTCGCCCAGTCCAGTCCAACTTCAAACTGGGCACCAGAAGCCCTGAGCGGGCCCCTGGAATTTGGCATTGCCTTGCTGAGTGAAACGGATTGAAGGAACTCAGACAAACAACATGAAGTGGAGAGTTGGATCTGATGGAGTTTGACACAATATCCCCTTTGCTGGAACGATGCCGCCGCTCCCAATTTCCGTCCCTCAGTATCTATCGCCGCAATTCCCAGTCTTTGGAGTTTCTCAATCAATTCCCAGAATAAACCACAGCCTGTCTGTCTCAGCAGGGATTTCACTCGGCTGATGTCATCTGTTTGTGAATCTTTTCTGAATCTCTATTTTTAAACTGTGTTGAAACTTCACTGTCCCGGTAGAGACGGAAAATGGTATAAAATCTCCAGGAATGTTGTGTCCCAGCATTTCATTCCGAGACATTACCGGTAGCTGACGGGGACACGTCGCTGGCCAGAGAACATGGGGCAGCATCTTTAGGAATATTACGCCGTGCAGAAAATCCTGTACGTGATCATTGCTGCCGTTGGAGTCCCTGGTAAGTGAGCAGAACAATTCAAGTTTTATATCTCCATCCGTGTGTTCACTGGCGTTGGCCTGATTCTCATCAATGTTTTTTTTTTTTTTTTACAACCCCCCCCCCCCCCCGTTCCCAACTGATGATCCTTGTACAAGAATATGTGAAGAATATCAATCCCCTCATGGGGGGGGACATATTTGTGAATTAACGCTGCTGTGATTGGCCTTATTGTCAGACAGCTGAAACGAAGCCGCTTTTTCTCTCACTGCTGCTGCTGCTGCCGCCGGGAGCCACTAGAATGTGGTTCTTGCCTTCAGTGCCACCTTGCCCAGAGTTGTCCCAGTGCTCGGGACAGGCAGGCAGGCAGGCAGGCAGCTCTCCGGGACGGTGTGACTGGGACAGAGGGGTTCACATTGTGAAGTTCACTGTGTGTGAGTTATTGATCAGAGTGAACAGCCGCTCCTGTGGACACTGTGTCTCACTCACTCACTGTGGAGTCTGTCTGTCACAGTCGGATTCCACCCACAGCCTGTTGGTCAATAATTGGATCCATCTCCTGGACCAGTGGCCGCGGATCTACCGGCGTGTGGTGTGTGTGTGTGTGTGTTGTTACTGACTGAACCTTCACTGTGGAATGAAATCCATTAACGGAAGCCCTCTGTTGCCGGATTCAATGTTGTCCCTGCCTTCCCTGTGGAAGCCTCCTCGTCCCCATCAGATGCCGAGTTCCCAGATCCCTCGTTACACGCGGCCGGCCACTCACGGTTAAGTCTGTGAAAGCGGCCCCCCCCATCAGAGACTGTGAGCAGCAGCAGGGTTCACTATAGAAAGGACCATTGCACTATAGTAGCGGGTGGGTGGTTTGCTCGTTCCCTCCCTCCCGCCCTGTACCCCACCCACCCGTCGCTTATCTTACCCCTCCTGAAGCAGGCAGGCAGGCAGAACGGGTCGGGCACGTCGGGAGCGGCTTACATCAGTTTAAACGTTGCACTGACTCCAACACTCCTGATCTTCAGCTGAAATGTCGGGCCGGTATTTAGTCAGCCCGGAGACGTGTTGTTGTAAATGCCCAGTGTCGTCCCCCTTGTCTTTCCGCCCGCAGTGAATTTTAGTGCGATTGTGATACTGGTCCCGGGGGAAAGTGCAGACATCTCACCTGCACCACTCGCTACCTGGTGGCCATTGGCAGCGGCCCGATCTACTGGTCCTCATCCCACGAAGAGGTCATCTTGATACGCGCTCGATATCATTACTTTTACTGGAGATTCCTGACCATCACCCTGTGTGTAGTGTTATCATTGTTCTGGTGTCTGCAGCACACGCTGTTCTGTCTGGTTCTCCGTCAACTTTCAAACCTGTGATCGCTTTGTCGCCATTTGTTGCCAGAAGCTGAAAAACTAAATATTGCACCGGGAAAACTGCGGCTGTGGTTCTGGCAACAAGCCGGCGTCCTGGTCTGTCTGAAAAACCTTCCCCGCTACTTCACATATGAACCTCGGAGAATCATCGACCATGTCCGTGGCCTGTAACCGGTGGACAGTTTTTTCACTGGACCACGGTGTGAGTGTTGGCATTTGACTGGATCGACAGGTTTTACTCCGTCCTCCCTTTCGCTGTAATCATGCTGTCAACGCTCTGACAGTCCGCCACATTTTAGTGGCAGTCGGGTCCGTAAGGGCTGAGGGGTGAGCGCAGGGGGGGGAACCGCAGTGACCTACGGAGATGGAGAGCGAGGTGGTCTGCGTTTTACTCTTCACCATCTCAGGCAGCTCATCCTCCTGTGGTGGACGTTTGTTGTAAACTCGATCTATTATCAGATCACAGGATGTGGAATAGATGGGAATTTTTTCATGATTTGCGTGGACGTCGGAGGGGTGGGGAGGTGGTTGGGATGATGGCGGAATAATTATCTGGGAGGGTATGCGGCGACCCAGTCACTAGTGCTGGGCAGCAGCTGCCAACGTGTGCGCCGGCAACGCAAGGGGGGTTTTGGAACGAAAGCTACCGCTGTGCGTCGGAGAATGGAAGTATGTCCCGCAAGCTGAGCTCTCGATAAGCGCAATCCATCCTTCCACCCCTTGTCCTCCGGCCGCAATGTTCTGTCCGATCGGGCTCCGGCCCCCCCCTCAATTCACCGCCGGTGACAGAGGGTAGTGGGAGAGAATGCGGAGAGAGAGAGAGAAAGAAGAAGACGGAGAGGGCAGATAGAGAGAGGGGGGCCATAGAGAGGCGGGGAGAGGAGAGAGGGGCAAGTGAGAGAGAGAGGGTGGCAGAGAGAGAGATGGGCAGAGAGATGAGAGAGAAAAAAAAGGTGGCAGGAGAGAGAGGGGCAGAGAGAGAGAGGTGGGAGAGAAGAGAGGGGCAGAGAGAGAGAAAGAGGGGAAGAGAGACGCGGCAGAGAGAGGGGAGGAGGCTTGGGGTGGAGAGAGTGTGTGGAAAGAGGGAAGCTGAGGGGGGATGAGAGGGGGCCGAGGAGGAAAGAGAGAGAGGGGAGTAGTGAGTGGAGAGAAGGGGCGATAAGAGGGAGAGGGAGCGGGGGGATGGGGAGGGATGAGAGAGGAAGAGAAGGGGGAGAGAGGGATAACAATGAGAGAGAGGGACGGAGAGAGAGAGAGAGAGAGTGGGGGTGGGGGAGAAGACAACAGGACAAGAAAGGGGCAGAGGGGGGAGGGGGGGAAGAGAGAGAGGGAGAGAGTGAGGGAGAGGACAAGAGAGGACACAGAGAGAGAGAGGAAACGAGCGGATGAGTAGAGGAGAGAGAGAGTTGTGAGACAGATAGGGGAGAGGGAGGGAGAGAGCGAGGACATGGGAGAGGGGTCTAGAGGGAGAGAGGAGGGGGAGAGGGATAGTGGGATAGATGGAGAGAGAGCGATAGAGAGCGACAGGGGCAGGAGAGAGGGGGAAGGTGGGGGAGAGAGAGAAAGGTAGAAAGGGGATAGAGAGGGGAGAGGGAGAGAAAAGAGTATGAGAGGAGTGGAGGGAGAGAAGGGTTCAGGAGAGAGAGGGAGAGAGAGAGAGAGAGGTAGAGAGGGAAGAAATGGAAGAGAAATTAGAGAGGGATTGACGGGGGAGAGGGGGAAAGGGAAGGGGGAGGATGAGAGGGAGAGAGAGAGGGGAGAGAGAGAGAGAGAGAGAGGGGGCCTGGGGAGAGCCGAGAGAGAGTCGGAGAGAGAGAGAGAGAAGGCGAGAGAGAGAGGGGGGGTTCAGAGAGGAGGGGGGAGTGAGAGAGAGGAGAGAGAGAGGGGGAGAAAGAGAGAAAAGAGGGGCAGAGAGAGAGAGGGGGAGAGAGAGGGGGGGAGGGCCAGAGAGAGAGAGAGAGGGGGAGAGAGAGAGAGAGGGCAGAGAGAGATGAGGGCACAGAGAGAGAGAAAGAGGGGCAGAGAGAGCAGAATCGGAGAGAGGAGCGGGGGCTTGGAGAGAGATGAGAGAGAGAAGAGAGGGGGCGGGAAAGGAGGAGAGAGCGGCAGAGAGGAGAAAGAGGGGCAGAGAGAGAGAGGAGAGGGGGCAGAGAGCGAGATGAGAGAGAGAGGGCGGTGAGTAGCGGGAGAGGAGAGTGGACGGAAAGAGAGAGAGAGAGAGAGGGGCGGAGAGAGAGAGGGGGAGGGAGCGGAGGGGTAGAGAGAGAGAGCGAAGGGCGGAGAGAGAGATGAGGGAGAGGGGCGGATATAGAGGGGGGGGGGGCAGAGAGAGAGAGAGGGCGGAGGTTGAGATGAGAGAGAGGATGGAGAGAGAGAGAGAGTGGCGGAGAGAGAGAGAGAGATCGAGGGGGCAGATGAGAGAGAGGAAAGAGGGGCGAGAGAGGGAGAGGAGAGATGAGATAGAGGGAGGGATGAGAGGGGAGGGAGGGGCAGAGACGGGGGAGAGAGAGAGGGAGGGAGAGTGAGGGGCAGCGATGAGAGAGGGAGAGGAGAGAGAGGCGAGAGAGAGGGGTAAGAGAGAGAGGGGCGGATGAGAGAGAGGGGGGGGCAGAGAGAGGGAGAGAAGGGGTGAGGGGGAGGGGCAGAGAGAGAGAGAGAGGGAAGAGGGGCAGAGGGAGAGAGTAGGACGGGGCAGAGAGACGAGAGAGAGGCCAGAGAGAGCGAAGGGCAGAGAGGGAGCGCTGGGAGAGAGAGAGGGGGGCGAGAGAGGAGAGGGCTGAGAGATAGAGAATGGGCCGGAGATGAGAGAGAGAGTAGGGCGGAGAGAGAGAGAGAGATGGGTGAGAGAAAGAGAGAGAGAGATGGTGGAGAGAGAGCGAGGGGCTGAGAGAGAGAGGGGGCGTGAGGGAGAGAGAAGGGCGGAGAGAGAGAGAGTGGAGGAAGTGGAGAGAAGGGGCGAGGAGAGGGAGAGTTAGAGAAGAGGAGAGGGGATGGGGAGAGAGAAGATGAAGGGGGAGAGATAACAGTGAGAGAGAAGGGAGGAGAGAAGAGAGAGAGTAGTGGGGAGAGACAATAGACATGAAGAGGGGCAGAGGGGGTGTTAGGGAGGAAAGAGAGAGTGGGGGGTGAGTAAGAGGAGGGAGGACAGAGAGACAGAGCGACAGAGAGAGAGAGAGAGTGAGAGGAGAGAGAGAGATAGAGGGGCCGCGAGAGAGAGGAGGTGCCCGAGGAGAGAGGAGAGGGACAGAGAGAGAGAGATAGATAGATAGAGAGGAGAGAAGAGAGAGAGAGATGTGAGAGAGAGAGAGAGAGAGGCCCAGAGAGAGGAGGGGACAGAGAGAGATGGGCAGAGAGAAGAGAGAGGGAGGAGAGAGAGAGGGGCAGAGAGAGAGAGGATGAGAGGCGAGAGAGAGAGATGAGATGAGAGAGAGAGAGAGAGAGAGAGAGGGGCAGAGAGAGGGAAGAGGGGCAGAGAGTGAGGGGCAGAGAGAGAGAGGAGGGAGAGAGAAAGAGGCAGAGAGAGATAGATAGAGGCAGAGAGAGAGAGAGAGTGGAGAGAGGGCAGATGAGAGAGGGGGCAGAGAGAGAGGGGCAGAGAGAGAAAGAGAGAGAGGGGAGAGAGTGGGCAGAGAGAGAGATCGGAGAGAGAGAGGGACGGGGCTGAGAGAGGAGAGAGAGGGGGCATAGGAGAAGCGAGGGAGAGGAGAGGGGCAGAGAGAAGAAAGAAGGGGGACTGACAGAGAGGGGCAGAGAGAGAGAGAGAGGAAAGAGGGGTCAGAGAGAGACTGGGCAGAGAGAGAGGAGGGGAGAGGACGAGAGGGGCAGAGAGACAAGAGAGAGAGAAGAGAGGGGAAGAGAGAGAGGGGCAGTGGAGAGATAGAGGAGGGGAGTGCGGAGAGAGAGCGGCAGAGAGAGAGAGGGGCCAGAGAGGAGAGAGAGTGGCAGGGAGCGAGAGGAGAGAGGGGCGGGAGAGAGGGAGACGAGGGAGAGGGGCGAAAGAGAGAGAGAGAGAGATGGGCCGGAAGGAGATGAGCGAGGGGAGAGGAGCGCGAGAGAGAGAGAGAGAGAGAGAGAGGGGCGGAGAGAGAGAGAGGGAGAAGAGGAGCGGAGGGAGAGAGGAGATAGAGGAGAGAGGGGGGCAGAGAGAGAGAGAGGGGCTAGAGAGAGAGGACGAGGGGGCAGATGAGAGAGAGGCGGAGAGAAGAGAGAGAGAGAGAGAGGCGGAGTGAGAGAGAGAGAGGGGCAGAGAGAGAGAGAAGAGGGGGCAGAGTGAGAGAGAGGGAGGAGAGATAGATAGAGTGGGAGAGCGAGAGGGAGGGGCAGAGGAGATGAGAGGGGGGTAGAGAGAGAGGGAGGGAGTGAGGGAGAAGGGGCAGAGAGGAGAGGGAGAGAGGAGCGGGGAGAGAGAGAGAGAGAGGGAGAGAGAGATTGAGAGGGGTTAGAGAGAGAGGGAGAGAGAGAGAGTGGGGCAGAGAGAGAGAGAGGGCAGAGAGAGACGAGAGGGGGGCAGAGGAGAGACGATGGGCAGGAGGAGAGAGAGAGGGGAGAGAGAGAGGAGGGGCAGAGAGAGAGAGGGAGGGCAGAGAGAGAGGAGAGGGGGGCGGAGAGAGAGAGAGAGCCAGGGCGGAGATGAGAGAGATAATAGGGGTAGAGTGGAGAGAAGGGGCGATGAGAGGAGAGAGGACAGATACGGTGGGATGGGAGAGAGAGAAGAGAAGGGGTAGAGATACAGTGACGAGAGAGGGGACGGTAGAGAGAGAGAGAGAGAGAGAGTGGGCGGAGAGACAATAGTACAAGAGAGGGGCGCAGAGGGGGGAGGGAGGGAAAGAGAGAGGGGGAGAGAGTAGGGACCAGGAGGAGAGACAGAGAGACAGAGAGAGAGAGATTGTGAGAGAGACGAGATAGAGGGACGAAGAGAGAGAAGAGAGGGGGCCCGAGAGAGAGACAGAGAGAGAGAGAGAGAAGAGAGAGAGAGAGAGAGGCAGAGAGGGAGTGAAGAGGGCAGAGAGAGATGGGCAGAGAGAGAGAAGAGAGAGGGGGGAGAGAGAGGAAAGGGGGCAGAGAGAGAGAGGCAGAGAGAGAGAGAGGGAGAGAGAGAGAGGGGCGAGAGCGAGAGGAGAGGGGCCAGAGAGAGGGGCAGAGAGAGAGAGAGAGGGAGGGAGAGAGGAGAGAGGCAGAGAGAATGAGGAGGCAGAGCAGCGGAGAGAGAGGGGAGAGCGTGGAGAGAGAGGGAGAGAGTGGGGGGGGGGGAGATGAGGAGAGAGAGAGAGAGAGAGAGGGGGGGGGAGAGAGAGAGGGGCAGAGAGAGAGAGATAGAGGAGAGAGAGGAGGGGGCCGGCAGAGAGATTGAGCGAGAGAGGGGGCAGAGAGAGGAGAGAGAGAGAGAGGAGATTGAGGGAGGCAGAGGAAGAGAGGGGCCGGAGCAGAGAGAGTCGGCAAGAGAAGAGAGAGGAGAGGCGAGAGAGAGTGGGGAGTGGTGGACGAGAGAGAGAGAGAGAAGAGAGAGAGGAGGACGGGGGGAGCGCGAGGGGCAGAGAGAGTAGAGGAGCGAGAGAGAGAGAGGGTTAGAGAGGAGAGAGGGGGGATGGGGACAGAGGAGGAGAGAGGGTTTGTCGGCAGAGAGTGAGAGAGAGGGAGAGCAGTGGGGGTAGAGAGAGAATTAGGGGCAGAGGACGAGAGAGAGAGGTTGGAGAGAGAGAGAGAGAGAGGGGAGAGAGAGAGGGAGGGGAGGGCAGAGAGAGAGGGGGCAGAGAGAGAGAGAGGGGGGGAGAGAGAGGGAGAGGCGGAGGGAGGTGAGGTAGGATAGATAGAGAGGGGGGGCCAGAGACAGAGACGAGAGAGAGAGGAGATGAGATGGAGATGAGAGTGAGATGAGAGAGGCAGAGAGACGAGAGAGGGGGGCCGTTCCCCGATACACAATGGCGGAGGTTGTTATGAGATTTCTGAGTTGACAGCATGGCCATTTCGTGATGCGAAGAGACGCCAGTGTACAGGATGCTCCTGCAACATTCTGCACCACCGTGCTTCGTCTCCCGTCCCGACACACCATGCGCGGACGGTGTTACCTCCTGAAGGGCGGGGGAGTTCCTCAGTCGGGGGGGTCCTTCTATAAGCGAGTTGTTCCCCTTACATTGGGGACCTGGGAGTGGGAGTGTGTTGCACAGAGCGGTGTTGCAATCAACTTTTGAGTCGGCTCACGGGCTCGTCCGCGGCCTGTATTTTACTGCGGCGCGAGCAAGAGGGACCTATGGTCCACGTGTATAAGGAGTGTGAGAGGTTACTGCCCCTGTACCAATATTCTGAAAGGGGTTTGTTCCTCGAGTTCTGGGGGGGTTTTTGCATTATATAGTCCCACGATTCTTAGTGTTCGGAACCACAGGTAGGGAGTGGGGAGAGCCGTGTTGTGGGGGGGGGGCGGAAACTTCCCTGTCGGGTTTTCTCTGGCTGGCCAAGATGGGCCATTCGAGGGTCCAGGCAGCGGGCGGTCGATGGTCAGGCTAGCGTCGGCTGTCTGCCCTTTTTCCAGGCTACGTCCGTGCACGTAGTGTCCGAGCGGGAAAATGCGGTGTCACGGGGACTCTGGAGGCCGTCAGTGGGATCGCTGGTCACGCGTGGGTTCAGAGTTTGAGAACTATATTGTATTGTTTGTACTTATAATGTTTTTTATATAGTGCCATTTTTTGATTATGTTTGATGTGTTGTGTATTATATGATTGTGTCAAATAAAGTTTTTTGAAACCATTAAAAAAGGGGCTGGTGGGTGACGGTAGAGTTTGTTAGAGCTTTCTCGAGATGTCCTGGTGGAGATTACATTGGTGGTTCTGGTGGGAGAGCCTGGCGACGGGGAGATGCCCTCTCGTGTGCGTAGGGCTGTTGTTGTCTCGCTTGCCCACGAAAGGCGAAACTCGGCTTGTTGGAAGAACTTGCGAACGGTATCTTCTCCTATGCACAGAGTATAACGTTTTTTTTCAGCGGCAATGCAAATTGCCTGGGCTCGTGCTTATCACACTGATTCATCCTGACCAGTCCTATACAGTCACTGGCCGGTCCATTCAGGATAACTCCACATGGTTAGGGACCTGATTCATTCTAGCCAGGGCACTGGTCAGTCAGCTGCTTTTCTGTCTCTTGATCAGGAGAATGCTTTTGATAGGTGGAACATGAATACCTTTTACGGGACGTTGCAAGCGTTTGGGTTTGGACCGCATTTCGTTGGCCGGTTCCAGCTTTTGTACACTGCAGTGGAGTGGCTGAAGGTGCCTTGTTTGTGAAGGTGAATGGTGCATTGTTGTCTCTCCTTTTCATTTTGGGTAGGGGGGTCCGTCAGTGGGTGCCCCAGTCGGCGTCAGGTTATTACTCGGGTCTGTGTGGAGTGTTCCTGATGTTTTTCGGACGAGGTTGACAGGCCTGGCACTACTTTGCCCGGGGGTGGCGGTGGGGTGCTTTTCGGAGATATGCGATGATGTACACCTTATGCTCAACTGATTCTGGTGACCTGGGAGGATGCGTGACTGCCAGGAAGATTTTCTCGGCTGCATCTTCTGCTAGGATTAATGGAGTAAGTGTTCTGGACTTTTAGTGTAGTGATTGTGGCAGGTAGGACTCCTGCCAGTGGAGAGGTAATGTTTGCGTGGATAGTACCACGCACCTCCTCTATATGGGGGTGTACCTGAGTCCCTTGAGGATGATGGCGGCCAAAACTGGCGGGAGTTGGAGACGAAAGTGGCGCCCGGCTGGGGCGCTGGTCAGGCCTGCTTGGAGTTCTTTCCTTTCGTGGGAGGGTGCTGGTCAATAAACCTGCTGGTGGCCTCCATGTTATTGGTACCGGATGGCTACTCTTGTCCCGTCCCTTCTATTTTTCGCAACTGCTTTACAGAAGAAGTGGTAGATTTTTTCCCTTTGGGGAAAATAGGAAGACTGGGTTTCGCGGCGTCCTGAGTCTCCGTTAGAGAGGGAGGCAGTCCTTGGTATGTGTGCGTACCCAGGGTGGCCCAGATCTCGATCTCAGATCTGCGGAGGGTACATGTACGTAGAGAACCACCCCAGATGACACGCTCTGGCCACGTATTTTTTCCGTCGGGGTCGTTGTTCTAAGGGGGGGACTCAAGCCACCCGGTTGCGGGTTATCAGTCGACCCGCCTAAGGTGGCTTGCCTGTGCTTCTACGGGAATGGTGTGCTAAGAGTGAGGAGAATTTGGTTTGTTTTCAGCCAGCGTGTTGTTTCCACGGAGAGGGAGGGGGTTGTCTGTGCTGGGGAGGGGCCGGTTCTCACCTGTCATAAAGGCGGTGTGTCAGAGGAGAGGCGGGGCGCTTAGAGTGGTTCTGATAGAAGTTCCCCCGCTCCGTCAGATTGCTCATCGGACCCAGGATCCGGGATATTTCATCGGGTACCGGTTCCACACAATCTAAGCCGCCTTTCTGAGATGACCAGTATTGCCCATTTCGTGATGCGAGATGAGACGCACATTGTACAGATGCTCCTGCACATTCTGCACCTCCTTACCTTCGTCTCCCGTCCCGGACACACATGGCGGACGGTGTTACCACTGAAGGGGGGGAGTTCCTCAGTTGGGTGGGTCCTTCTATAAGCGAGTTGTTCCCCTTTACATTGGGGACCTGGGGTAGGTGGCGAGAGTGTTGCACAGAGCGGGGTTTGTAATAAAACTTTTGAGTCGGGTCACGGGGCTCGTCCGCCGGCCTGTATTTTCTGCGTTTTTTGTGGCGAGCAAGAGACCGTTGTTCCACTTGTGTATGGAGGGTGAGAGGCTACTGCCCCATAGGTACCAATATATGAAGGGGGTTGTTCCTCAGGTTCTGGTGCATTTTTGTCCACGATTCTAGTGTTCGGACACAAGGCAAGGGAGTGGGGAGAAGCCGAGTGGGGGGTGGGAGGGAACTTCCTGTCGGTTTGCTATGGGCCTGGCCAAGATGCCATTCGTGGGTACAGGCAGCGGCTTTGGCGGTCGATGGTCAGGCTAGAGTCGGCTGACCTTTGCCCCCCCCTTATCCAGGGCCTACGTCCGTGCACGTGTGTCCCTGGAGCGGGAACATGCGGTGTCACACGGGGGGATCTGGAGGCCTTCCTGTGGGGGCGTGGTCACGCGTGGGGTTCAGTGTATGGTGAACAATTATTGTATTGTTGTACTATAATGGTTTATTATAGAGCCATTTTTTGATTATGGTTTGATGTGTTGTATTATTATGTTGTAGTCAATAAAGTTTTTAGGAAAATCTAAAAAAAAAAAAAAAAAAAGGGAGAGAGAAGGCAGAGAGAGAGAGAGGAGTGGGCACAGAGAGAGAAGGAGCAGACGAGAGAGAGTGAGAGGGGCAGAGAGTGAGAGAGGGAGGGCAGAGAGAGAGAGAGAGAGGGGAGAGAGAGAGAGAGTGGGGCCAGAGAGAGAGAGTGCAGTGGCAGAGAGAGAGAGGGGGGCCAGAGAGAGAGGAGGGGGGGCAGAGGAGAGGAGAAGAGAGAGGAGTCAGAGAGAGAGAGAGGGCGGCAGAGAGAGAGAGAGGGGCAGAGAAGAAAGAGAGAGGGGCGAGAGAGAGAGAGGGAGGGAGTGGCGAGGGGGCAGAGGGAGAGAGAGGGGCAGAGAGAGAGATGAGAGGGAGCAGAAAGAGTGAGAGATGGGGCAGAGAGAGGAAGAGATGGGGGGAACAGAGAGGACGAGAGGGTTCGGCAGAGAGAGAGAGAGGGGGCAGAGAGAGAGAGGGCAGAGAGATAGAGGGAGGGGGACAGGAGTGAGAGGGGGGAGAGGAGAGAGGGATTGTGAGGAAGGGGAGGGGGAGAGATGAGAGGGAGGGTAGGGGGGGACCACGGGCGAGGAGAGAGTCGGAGAGAGACTGGATAGTAAACAAATGCGGACAGAGGGAGTAAGGGAGGGGGAGGAGAAGAGAGAGAGAGAGGTGCGAGAGAGAGAGTAGAGAGAGAGGACCGACAGAGCGAGACAGCGAACGGTGAGAGAGAGAGAGGAGAGAGGGAGAGTGAGGGAGAGAGAAAGAGAGGGGAGCGAGAGAGAGGGAGAGAGAGGGAGAGAGAAGAAAGAGAGGGGGAGAGGAGGAGGAGGCAGAGGAACGAGTGGGGGGAGAGAGACAAAAGGCAATGGAGGCAGAGAGAGAGGTGGAGGGGACAAGGGAGAGAGGGGGTGTGGGGGGAGAGTTTGACAGAGAGGAGCGAAGAGAGAATGGGATGAGGGCGAGAGAGAGAGGGGAGAAGTGGAAGAAGAGTGAGAGGGGGAGAGAGTCGCGGGAAGAGAAAGTCGCTGAGAGTTAGAGAGAGGCGGGGTGAGCAAGTGGCGACCAGTGGCTGACGGCGGGGCTCAGGGACAGTTAGAAAACATTAAAGCGGAGATGTTACCGTAGCAATACAACATCGGGGAGAAAAGATGAGGCAGAGGGGTGAGAGGGGGAGGGACAGTATTGAGAGGGGGGAGAGAAGGGAGGGAAGAGGAGGGGAGAGAGGGGGGAGGGGGGGAGGAGAGAGAGGGGGGGAGAGAGGGGCAGAGAGAGGGGAGGGGAGAGAGAGGGGGAGAGAGGGGAGAGAGGGGGGGGGTAGGGGATGAGGGGAGAGAGAGGGGTAGAGAGGGGAGAGAGAAGGGGCGGAGAGATGCAGGGGAGAGGAGCGAGAGAGAGATGAGGGGGAGAGAGATGGGGGAGAGAGTGGGAGAGAGGGGGTGGAGAGAGAGGGAAGAGGGGAGGAGAGAGAGAGAGAGATGGGGGAGGTGGGAGCGAGAGAGGAGATAGAGGGGGGAGAATGGGGAGAGAGGGGAGGAGAGAGCGAGGAGAGAGAGATGGGGAAGAGAGATGGGGGAGAGGGAAGAGAGAGGGAGAGAGAGATGGGGGGAGAGAGGGAGAGAGGGAGGGGGAGGAGATGGAGGGAGAGTGGAGAGAGAGAGGGGAGAGAGCGAGGGGAGAGAGGATGGGGAGAGATAGGGAGAGAGAGGGGGGAGAGAGGTGAGAGGTTGGGGATGAGAGAGATGGGGAGATAGGGAAATAGGAGAGGGGAGTGAGAGAGGGGGAGAGAGTGGAGAGAGAGGGAGACTGGCGAGTGCTGGGAGAGAGAGGGGAGGAGCGAGGGGACAGGGAGGAGAGGGAGAGAGAGGAGAGAGAGGGGAGAGGGAGGGGGGGAGAGAGGGAAGACGAGAGAGGAGAGAGATGGGGAGAGAGGAGTTGAGAGAGGGGAACAGGGAGAGGGGGAGAGAGAGGGGGAGAGAGGAGAGGAGAAAATAGAGGGGGGAGAGATGGGAGAGAGAGGGGAGAGAAGAGAGGGAGGATTGTGGAAATGGGAAAGAGATGGGGAGGAGAGGGGGAGAGAGAGGGGCGAGAGAAGGATTGAGGACGAAGAGTGGGGAGAGGAGAGAGGGGAGAGAGAGGGGAGAGGGAGGGACGAGAGAAATGGGGGAGAGAGGGGGAGCGAGAGGTCGAGAGGGGAGGAGGGGGAGGAAGAGACGGGAGAGGGAGAGGGTTAGAGATATAGGGGAGAATAGAGAGGGGAGGACAGGGAGAGGGAGAGGCGAAAGAAGAGAGAGATGGGGGAGAGTGAGTATGGGGGAGAGAGGGGAGAGAGAGGGGGAGAGAGAGGGAGAGAGAGGAGGGAGAGCGATGGGGGAGAGAGGCAGAGTGAGGGGAGAGAGAGAGGAGGAGGGTGGAGAGGGAGAGGAGAGGAGGGAGAGAGAGGGAGAGTGAGAAAGGAAAGGGGATAGATTGGGGCGGAGAGGAGAGAGAGAGGGGTGAGGGGAGAGGGGTGAGAGGGGGAGAGAGATGGGGGTGGGAGAGATGGGGGAGAGAGGGGATGAGGGGGAGGAGAGAGAGGAGAGAGTGTTGGGGATGTGAGGGGAAAAGGGGATGGAGAGGGAGAGAGAGGAGTAGACAAGGAGAGGCGAGACAGGAGGCTCCGTGGGCGTGGTCACCGAGTGTTACTGAAGCAAATGAGCGGACTGTTTACTCAGGTTTTGTTTGCTGATAGAGTGTAATGTTGATGAGGTGTTTGATGTGTTGGCATCAGGAAACATTGTGTACAATCACGGTTTTGGTCAATTTAAAACAATAATCAAAAAATAAATATTAAAAAAGAGGGGAGAGAGGAGTAGGGGGAGGGTTGGTGAGTGAGAGAGAGAGAGAGAGAGAGGGGGAGAGATAGCGGGAGAGAGGGAGGAGGGGCGAGCTAGAGGCAGAGAGGGGAGAGAGAGAGAGAGAGAGAGGGGGGGGGAAAGAAGATAGAGAGATTAGAGATGGGGAGAGAGAGAGAGGGGGGGAGGGGAGAGGTAGAGAGTGGGGAGAGAGAGAGGGAGAGAGGGGAGAGTTAGATAGAGAGAGAAGAGTAGAGATGGAGGGAGGAGGGAGGAGAGGGGGAAATGGGGGGAGATAGAGAGAGAGAGAAGACAGGCAGGAGAGAGATTGGGGGAGGGGGAGAGATGGAGATAGAGAGTAAGAGAGGGGGAGAGGGGGAGAGTAGAGAGAGAGAGAAAGGGGAGAGATCGAGAGAGAGAGGGGAAGAGACAGTGTGAGAGTGGATTAGGGGGAGTGAGAGTGAAGTGAGGGGGTGAGTGGGGGGTGGGGGAGATATGAATGAGTGAGTGGGTGTTGGGGTGTGATAGGAGTGTGAGTGGGGGAGAGGGGGATAGATAGAGAGAACGGGGAGATGGGGTGTTATAGAGATGAGAGGGGGGTTGAGGGGGAGTTAGAGTAGAGAGGGGGTTGTAGTGAAGAGTTGTGCTTTGGGGTGAGGGTTGTTGTGATTTATCGGACAGTGGGATCAACATTGCCCTCTGGTGCTTGTTGATCTCCCCTGGGGATCCTTTTCACTATTACTGTAACTTGTATTTGGCCCACGGTTTTAACACTCTTGTCCAAATCATTGCCTTTACACTTGACCTTCCATGGATTTGTGGGAGTCAGTCTGGATCCACCATAGGTTTGAGTTTATGACTTGACTTTAGGCCATTGGGCTCTTTCGCTGTAGAGCTTCTTTCCATAGCCTCTCTGCTCTTTTCCGTCTCCCTGTTGTCCAATTTTGTTTGTTTCAGGCCTATGATCTCTAGGGACTGGATCCCATGTTGCTGGAAGTGTCTGTAATGGGTATGATTGGTTCCATTCTGATGTTGCTGAGGTGTCTGTCTGTCTGACTCTGTAATGCTGTTACCTGTTAGCTTTGCTTACAGTAGGGTTCACTCTTTACATCTAATTGCATCACCACATTCTTTTGCTCACAAGGTTATTCTCTGTGATATCTGGAGTCTCTTACCGTTTACACTGTTCTCTATATTTTGGCTATTACTAAGTGGGTGCAGGCTCAACACAGTCTCTGCCACATGTGGGGTCTGTGTGTAGACTGCGTACTGACCAGGATGTCCTTCAGTTTTTTAGCCTCTTGACATGCTTGACATTACCTTGTACCTTTAGTGTGCTAAATCCCTTGGGAATTGTTCGAACGGCCCCTTGACTATTTTGTGGGCTGGACAGCCATGTTGCCTATTTGTTATTAGTGTTAAGTCACGTGGTCCATGGGCCGAGGGTCGGGTGCTTGTTGGTTTTTAGAAAATCTGACTGGATGTGTTCTTATTTCCGTTTGCAGTAAACCCTCTGTATGAGGGCGTGTGAAGAGGGTTGCTTGTGGCCTGGTTGAAGTCTCCTCCTAGGAATATACGAGTGGGAAGCGGGTCTGTTGTGACTTAACGATTCCCCTGAAGGTTGTGTTTTTGGTTTGTGGTTGCGGTGTGTAGGGAGGGTGTGGGAGTCTGTGGTGTTTGAAAAAGACTTTGGTAGCTGGTTTATGTTCTGGTGTCTGAGGGCTAGTTTAAGAAGTGGGTTGACAGGAAAGTCCACCTCTCTGGGTGGTAATGGGCCTTTACCTTGATGGAAGGGTGGTGGGATTGAGTATGTCAAAAAAATTCTTAATATCCTCCTGAGTGTGTCCCCACTCCCAATGTTCATTAGGGAATGTTTAGTAGGCACATAGGACGCTTCGGGACATTTGTGGGAAAACTGTTCCTCCATTCTGGCCATTGTTAATATGGTTGGCATAGCTGGGGCAATTCTTCTTGCTGTCCTTGACTTGTAAATAGAACCTCCCGTTAAATTCAATGTCAGTCTTAGTCAAACCAGGCTCCCAAAAGGGGGGGGTTAGTTTTTATTTAATAGGGCCTCGATGGTTCTCTGGGGTCAGGATTTTGTAGGATGTTTTAAATGCTGTACCTGTCTGTTCTAAGATT
>JAVHYY010000716.1:0-50199 GCA_035221665.1 Okamejei kenojei
TCCTGCCCCCCCCCCCCACTACGTTGCTGTGCTTTCTGTTGTATTTTGTGCCAAGGAATGTCTGGCAAGTGGACAATCTTTGGGTGAATCAACTAGAGTCTATGCATCCCTTTCCTTTTTAGAGTGATAACAAGGCTGGCAGTATAGGGAAGACCTGGATGACACGAGACAGAGTAAGGGGAGGGAAAGGGAGGAAAGAGAGAGTGTAGTGCACAGATTTTCCTGTGTAGCGTTAGATTCCTGTGAGAGGCCTCATTGGAATATTTTGGCTGCTTTACCATGGGAATGTCATGAAGACTAGGGTAATAGGCAAATAGTTAACGGTGATGTTTTGGCGTTTTAGTCTGCCATTGCATCAGAGATGCTGGTTGTCATGCTTGAAGGTAGTTAGATCTCCGGGGCCTGATCGGGTATATGCAAAGCACAGGGGGAAGCCGGAGAGGCACAGAGGGAAGCCGGAGAGAGAAGCATTGTTGTTAGCCAGGGTGAGGTCGCCGCTGTTGGGTTAGATGGCTGTTGTGTTCCTTTTATTTAAAGTTTGGGTACAAGAAGACCTGGGAACTAAACCAAGAAAGCTGACTAATCTGTGGTAGGTAACTTTACTTCAGATTCTTTAGGGTTAAGAAATATTCTTGCATTTGAAAGACAGGGCTTGAATAATGACAGATGCACAGCTTTAATGTGCGGGTGATCATGTTCCCGAACTTGAATTATTTTTGTAAGCTGTAAGAAAGGACCAATAATGGTTGGGTAGTTGAACCTTTTTCTATATGGGGCTTCAGCATAGGCAATAATAAGATGATGCGTGGAAGATTATTCTGTAAGGTTTGATGGCATGGGTTCGTGGTAGTGGGATACTGATGAGATATTTAACTGGACCAATTAAGGTTGCTGCGAGTGAGGGTGGAAAAAAAAATGGTTTTATAGACTTGTGGCCCATGATAGTGTATTTCTGAAATCCAGTATTATTTGGGTTCATGTTAGCTGGTATTGTATTAGTCCTTGGTCAGTAAGTTTGCCAGATTACAATAAAATAGATGATATTTTTGACAGCCAAAAAGTATATTGCCATGAATTGCAGCGGGATCTTGATCAATGGGTAAAGTTTAGCAGAGAGATAAAAGCCAATGGAATTCCAGGCAAGTTGAGTAATTGCAAATTAGGAAAGTCAAACTTGATAGGATTTTCCAAATGAATGGTTTGGAAGGGGCAAATATTGTTGTGCAGAGGGTCCTTGGAATACGTTACATAGTTCCCTGAACGTGGCATCATACATGGGCAGCTCTGGCATGCCTTTTGTATGGGACCCTGTGGTAATGCTAATTTGGACGTCATGTGGCAGTACTACAAGTGTTGGTGATGCTCCACTTGGTCACCATGGATGAGTTGGCGAGTAGTGGCCTGTTTCTATGCTGTATGATTCTTTACTCATTCTGCATGTGTCAGTTGTGGAAAGAACTGACCATGGATATAACATTTTGCACACTTGATCTCCACCGTGTACAAAACAAAGAACAGTACCTGCAAAGAACAGGGCCCTTCGCCCCAAAATTCTTGTGCGAGCATTATGCAAAGTTAAAAAACTGATCTCATCTGCCTGTATATGATCCACATCCCGCTATTCCATGCCCTTCCATATGTGCCGATCTAAAAGCTTTGTGAATGCCACTATTATAACTGCTTCCACCATCACCATGGCATTACGTTCCAGTGGCCCGCTACTTCTCTGTAAAACAATTGCATGGAAAATATCTTCATTACACTTTCCCCTCTCACCTTATACCTATGCCCTCTACCAAAAAAAAGATTCTGACCTGGCTAATCTACCTTTGCCTCTCGTAACTATATATACTTCTATCAAATCTTCCCGCAACTTCAGGCATTCCAGAAAAAAAACTTGTCCAAAGTTTATCCAACCTCTCCCAGCAACTGCAACGTCTAATTCCCAGTACTACCACTTTAATCCAGGCAGTATTATAGTAAACCCTGCTATGCACCCTCTTCAAAGTCCCCACATCCTTCCTGTAATGGGTAGGGGGGGGGATCTCTACTAACATGCAATGCTTCAAATGAGGCTTAACCAAAGTCCTATAGAAAAACTTTTTCACCCAGAGAGTTGTGAATCTGTAAATTCTCTGTCTCAGAAGAAGGGGAGGTCAAATTCTCTGGATGCTTTCAAGAGAGAGTTAGAACTCTTAAATATAGCGGGTGTCAGGGGGGATAATGGTGAGAAGGCAGGAACGGGGTACTGAATGTGGATGATCAGCCCATGATCACAGTGAATGGCTGGTGCTGGCTCAAAGGGCCGAATGGCCTACTCCTGCATCTATTATCTAGTGTCATCATAACTTTCAGATTGTGTTTCAATGCCACTTAGCAATATAAGGCTAGCATATCATATGTCGATCTTTACCACCCTATCTACTTGTTGTCTGTCACATTCAGCGAGCTATGACTTGAACGTCACGATCCCTCTGCGCATCAATGTTATTAAGGGATTTATCATTGACTGCATACTCCCTTACATTCAACCTCCCAAAGTTTGGTGGTGGGTGCGTGGTGTATTCTCATGTATCTCAGGCCCGAAAGATCTGTCCCTCCGTTATTGATTATCCTTCAGTGAATCAACGTAGTCAGGAAGAACCAAAAGGGCAGGGCACACACCAGGATTTATCAGGATTGCGTTCCATCGCCATAGCTTGACAATTTTACCACTAATCACCATCATCCTGTGAAAAAAGACATCCCTCCTCACTGTTAGCAGCACCAGAAGGTTTTTTTGTCATCTGCAGTCTTTTTCCAGTGGTCCCTCCTTGATCAACAAGGATTACACCTCATTTACTTTGTGTTTTTTATTGTATTACTTTTAATAACATCATGTTCCCGCACCTAGTGGCTAAACTGTGTATTACAGAACCCTCGTCAGAGGCCAGAACACTGTCACATGACAAGGTTCGTGCGAAGGTAGTTGACAGCAAAGATCATAGAGCGGCGCAAGATACTCAACTCCTGCTTAATCCAATGCACTGAGGTATAGTATGTAATGGAGGGTAACAACTTCCTGTTTCATTAACATACCACTCGTCAATGGAAAAGTAATAACCCGGTGAAATTGACAAGATCTTGCTGACTAGGTTTGTTGGTGCTGGAGTAACTCAATGGGACAGGCAGCATCACTAGAGAGAAGGAATGGGTGACGTTTCAGGTCGAGACCCTTCTTCAGACAATCACAAGTATTCTCAGCAACGAGAGTTCAGTTTGAAGAAGGGTCTCGACCCAAAAATCACCCCATTCCTTCTCTCACTAGAGTCCTGCCAGTCCCGTTGAGTTACTCTGCAGCAACAAAATCCTAGTCAGGATCGAACCCAGGTCTCGGTTCTGCAAGACAGCAACTCTACAAATCACCACTGTGCGCATAAAAACTATGACAAAACTTTATAAGTGCTGAAAATAGTTACTGAAAACAAGTGGCTATGAATCTATGTCGTGTAGGACAAAAAGGAAAATGCAGATGCTGGTTTAAACTGAATATAGACACACAAAAATCTGAGTAACTCAGCGGGACAGATTGCATCTCTGGAGAGAAGATCGCGACCTGAAACGTCACCACATCCTTTTCTCCAGAGGGGCGCTATCTGCATTCAGCTGAGTTACTCCAGCTTTTTGTGTCTATCTTTGCTATGAATCTATTCAGCTTCATTCAGTTTTTATGCATCGCTTACGCGGAGAGGATAGCAGGGGTGTGTGGGCGGGGGGGGAATGGGGCTTGTGGCCTGGGGGGGGGCAGCGGGGGAAAGAGCTCGGAGAAAAATACGGGGTTGTGGAGGGTATCATGGGGAGGGGGGCAGGAGCCAGCAGGGGGATGAGACTGGAGCGGACTCACAGCGGTCGCTGTCATTCTCCGCAGAGATCAGATTCCTCTTTCGTTTGGCGACATTTCCAGTGCAGGCTGTTTCCAGTCCCTCCGAAGATTGCATCCGGTTGGAAAACCCCCGCCGGCCATCCACCGCTCTGTTAAAGACGCGATGATGCAGGAAGGGGGCGGACCGTCCTGCGGAGTGACAGGAGGAAAGGCCAACCCACGCAGGCTGGACAGCAGGAGAGGAAGATCGATCTGCGCGTGCGCGGTATTTAAGATTTTTAAAAAACCTTGCTAAAGTGGGAATTCAACCCACCCCTCCTCCATCCTGGAGAATCCCCACACCTCTCCGCCATTGTGTAGATACACCTCCCCTATCCCCTGCTCTCCTCCCGCATGTGGGATACACCTCCCCCATCATCTCACTCCTCTCCTCCATCATATGGATATATCTACCCCATAACCTCAAACTAAACAATTCTCCCTCATCCCCTCACACCAGGGTAATCCCCCCCCCCCCCACACCCTGGTTGTCTGGGTTGGGGGGGGGGGGCATGTGACTGGGGACGGTCGGGATGGGGGGAGTTACTAGGGAAGGGGAAAGAGACTGCCTGGGGATGGGACTGTCCGGGGATGGGGGGAAACTGTTTGGGGACGGGGTGGCTGACTGGGGATGAGGTATGTAACAGGATGGGGGTATGCAGACGGGACACGACGTTCCCTGCTGGGCTGTCGCTGCTGCATGAGGCAGGGGGATGGTGGGGGTCACCGTGAACACAGTTGCCGGGCCTGGCAGTAACGACTGGGAAACTCTCACCTGCTGGAGATAGGCCTCCCTGTCCTCAGGCGATCCCAGGTCCTGGTCCCTCACAAACAGCACTTGTGCCTCGCTGATCTACCTCTTGCGCTCCTCCTCTGTCAGTAGCCAGGGGGCTGGAAGTGGTAGAGCATCCATCACTCGGCTATATGAGCAGACAAGGCCTGCGGGACCCAGTCCATGACAGCAATGGTGGTGGTGGTGGAGATAAGGGCAGGAACCCAGATAACCCAAGGACAGCGGTACCCAGTCTGAACAGACACGGCCCACGGTATTCACTGGGCACCGACTCTGACAGATGACCACACAGGGTGACACTGACTCTGAATGATGACCACATGGGATGACACTGGGCACTGATTCTGAATGATGACCACATGGGGTGACACTGGGCACTGACTCTGACTGACGACCCAGTCAGCGCCAGTGCCTAGTATCACCCCGTTTGGTCATCATTCAGAGTCAGTGTCACCCCGTGTGGTCGTCAGTCAGAGACTGATACCTGAACACGTCTCTGACTGACGACCACACGGGGTGGTCAGACCTGATACCTGAACACGTCTCTTTCTCTGGGGCTGTGGACGGTGTCCCGCTGGGCTCTCCGGTTGTTGACTGTTTGTGTCCCTCACCTCCGTCACTCTGGGGCCCTGGAACAAGTGAAAAGACGGGAGAGTGAGAGTGGAATCACCAAAATACATCACCAGCATGTGACAGGAAATGGTAGAATGGAGGACTTGTCAAGGTCATGGTAGGAACCTCAACCGCTCGCTGACTCTGTCTCTTCCACTCAGCTCTGGTTCAGGTGGCGGTGATGGCTCGAAGGGCCGACTCCGATGGCCTCCTCCTGCACCTATGTTTCTATGACCGCAATCCAAGTGGGGATCAGCTTCAGGACTGACCATGGGGATTTGCGTTCCCATCAATGATCCCAGTGCTAATTCCTGAGAAGACAGATCCTGCTGGGGCATTGTTCTAACTGGGACCAGGGTCTCCAGCTGTGGCTTCCTTGGGTGCCCAAGTGGTGTCAAACTGCAGATCAGGCAGAGACTTGAGGAATGCGGGGAAAAGGCTGGGGAGATGGGAGGTGTCACCAAGACCAGAAACATCATCCGTGTCTAAAGGAGGAACGTCCAACCCCAAACACACAATTAAAAGACTAAGGCATAGGAGCAGAATTCAGCCATTTAGCCCAACGGCCTTTTGCTCCACCATCATGGCATTTTCCCCTCTCATCGCCATTCCCCTGCAACATTACTAATCAAGAAGCTATCAAACTCTGCTGTTCACACTTTAATAAATACCCAATTGCCTCCACCAACCGTCTGTGCCAATGAATTCCACAGTTTCACCATCCTCCAGCTAAAGAAATTCTTCCTCAATTCCATGCTAGAGATACTTCCTTTTATTCTCAGGATGTGCCCTCTGTTCCTAGACTCCCCTCTACTGGACACATCTTCCCAGTTGCACCCTGTCTGGCCCTTTGGTTGGATTCAGATCCCTCCCTAGTAGTTTTGATCTCCAGTGACTACAGGCCCAGTGCTGTCACATACTCCTCATCCCTAATCATCCACGGGATCATTGATATAAACATATGGACCGTCTCCAATGCCAGCACATCCTTCCTCAGATATGGGGCCAAAAGATGCTTGCAATATTCCGCTGGTCTAACCAGCTCCTTATAAAACTTATATAATTTGTTTTATATACTGGCTGCCTCCGTCCACGGGCTGGTAGTCTTTTTTGTTATATTTAGAGTGTGTTTTAGTTTTTTTCAGTATTATGTGGGGGGAAGCGGGTAGGGTAAGGGGTAACCGTCTTTCAGTCGCTTCCGGGCGAGGATGCAGCTATTATCCGAGTCGCGTTCTTGCCCCCCCACCCCCCCAGCTATGGGTGCAGAGCTCCCAACACGGGGTGCGCTGACTTTAACATCGCAGAGTCCTGGGGCCGTTTGCCGGGGGTTGCGAACGCGAATCTCCGCCCAGTGTGGCCTGTGGACATTGGGAGCCGCGGACTCCGGTGGAAGGTGCCGATTCAGAGGTCCAGGCAGCTGAGGATATTCTCCCATTCGACGTCGTGGTTCCATTAGGTCCCGAGAGGGCCTGAACATCGGGCCGCCCGTTGCGGCGACTACGGAGTGCTCGGGTGGCCCCGACCACGGGTGAACATTGGGGAACATTAGTGAGGAGGTTGACTGGACTTTGGTTCCTTCCCTCACAGTGGGGAACTTTGGTGCTGCAGTGGGGATATTTGTTTTGTGGACTACTGTGTTTTTGTTTTTTTTTAATTTTATTTTTGGTATGACTAAGGGAAAGAAAATGTTGTTGTCTCTTAATTGAAGACAATGACAATAAATCAAATCAAATCAAATACTAGTCCTCTCAAAAAGAATGCTAACATCGCATTTACCTTCTCTACTAGCGATTTAACCTGCAAGTTAATCTGTTGGGAATCCTGCACCAGCATTCCCAACACCCAATTCAGATTTATTAATCCTCTAATTTAGAAAATAGTCTAAACGTTTATTCCTTCTACCAAAGTGCATGACTGTACACTTTGCTGCGCTGCATTCCATCTGCCAAATTCTTTCCTCAATATGCCAACTTATCTAAGTCCTTCTGCAGAATCTCTGCTTCCTCAATATTACCAACCCCTCCGCCTATCATCTATCAAATTGATCTTTAACATACAACATGGAAAGTAGTGGACTCAACACTGGCCCCTGTGGAACACCACTTCACACAGGCAGCCAACCAGAAAAATACATCCTTTAATTACACTCTTTGCCTTCTGTCAGTCAACCAAACTGTGACAATAAAGTTCACAAGATATAGGAGTAGAATTAGGCCAATCAAGTCTATTCTGCCATTTAATCATGGCTGATCTCTGCCACCTTATCTAATTGTCCTGCCTTGTCCCCAGAAAGCTTGACACCCATTCTAAACAAGAACATTTCTATCTGTGCCTTAAAAATATCTACTGACGGCTTCCTCAGCCCTCTGTGGCAATGAGTTTTACAAAGTACCAATGAAATTCCACTGATCACAAGTTTTCACTCTTTGCACCGTTTTACCATGTTGATGTCTTTAATACCTCAACTGCTGCTCTGCCCAGGTCTGACCCTCACTGATTCTCAGGGAAAACCCACCCACACTCCCAAACTCAAGTTATAAGCCTTTGCTGAAACTTTCAATCCACCCCATTCACCAATTAAACCCCCTCACTCTTTCAGGGGGCAGCACATTGCTGCTGCGGTAGAGTTGCTGCCTTACAGCGTCAGAGACCTGGCTTCGATCCTGACTGTGGATGCTGTCTGCGTGCAGTTGGTGCGTTATTATGGGGAGGAGGCAGGCACGGGTTATTGATTGGGGACGATCAGCCATGATCACAACGAATGGCGGTGCTGGCTCGAAGGGCAGAATGGCCTCCGCCTTCACCTATTTTCTATATTTCCATGTTATCCCAGTGACCCCATGGGTTTTCCCAGCATGCTCCGGTTTCCTCCCACTTTCGAAATACATACACGTTTCTTGGTTAATTTGGCTTCAGAAAAAATTGTAAATTGTCCCTAGTGTGTTGGATAGTGCTTGTGTATGGGCTGATCGCTGGACTGCGCATAATCGTCAAGCCCAAGGGCCTGTTTTTGTGCTGCATCACTAAACTAAATCCCATGTGGAGACACAATGAACTGAAGATGCTTGTTTACAAGAAAAGACAAAGTGCTGCAGTAACTCAGCGGGTCAGGCAGCATTTCCAGAGTGCATTCCCTCAACCATCCTCAATTCAAGGAGGATTGTTGTCCATTGTAGAACTACCATCCTCTCCAAAAGCTGGCTGAAGGGATTGGCGATAACGTGTGAGGGGGCTTGGGTACATGAGGATGCGTCCCCACTGGGACCGAAGATGATTCCTGGATGGATTCTCCAGTCGATGATCCCTGGGTCTGTTCACCTGTGGACGTCTGGGGATCTGGAATAACGGAACAGAGAGACGAGAGTGTGACAACTCCACAACAGGTCATCAGACTGCGTGATGTGTACGGCAAATTGGGGACTGGCTCTGTGGATATATCAGCATCATCTGGTCTCCCATCACCCACTCTCCTGATACGTCCGTCACTCCACTTCCACAACCAGGGAACTCTGACTGTGGACAGTGAGCAGGCCTGGCTCACCCACTGCAAAACCACTGCTTGCCCCAGAAGTCCAGGAACTGCAGAGGAGAGTACACTGGACCAAAGGCATGAAAATACCCAAGCTGGTGGCTGCAGCAGCAATAAATAGATTGCCGATAAGCAGACCAGCTGTATGAGGCAGTGCAGTGAACCTTGATGGTCTAGTGGGCTGCTGGAGTCTCGTGCCGCTCACAGAGATTGAGCGAGAGGACCGAACGTGACCTGCAGCTGCAAGGAGCAGTGGAACAGCAGTAGAGGACACCAACGAATACACTTGGCCGCTCCATCCCTGCAATGGGACTTCATGGTTAGGCTAAGAAATTCTGCGCTTACAAAAATAGTTCCTGAAAATAGTGCCAAACCCGGTTACTCTTGTGTACTGTTTTAGTGTACTATTTCTATACACTTGCACTGTATCTAAAGTGTGCTGATGTGCAGTAATACGTGTAATGAACTGATGGAAAACATGAATTTCACTGAACCTCGGTACATGTGACAATAGTTCACAAGTTACAGGAGTAGAATTAGGCCAATCGAGTCTACCCCACCATTTAATCATGGCTGATCTCTGCCACTTTATCCCATTTTCCTGCCTTCTCCTCAGAACCCGATCTAATCAAAAACATGTCTATCTCTACCTTAAAAATATCCACTGACTTGGCCTTCACAGCCCTCTGTGGCAATGAGTTTTACAAAGTACCAATGAACATTCCACTGGTCTCACCGTTTTCACTCTTTACACCGTTTTACCATGTTGTGTCTTTAACACCTCAACTGCTGCTCTGCCCTGGTCTGACCCTCACTGATCCCCAGTGAAAACCCACACCCAAACTCAAGTTATAACCCTTCGCTTTCAATCCACCCCACTCACCAATTAAACCCCCTCACTCTTTCAGGGGGCAGCATGGTGGCGCTGCATTAGAGTTGCTGCTTTACAGCGTCAGTGACCTGGATTCGATCCTGGGTACCTGAGCATGTGTCTCTCACTGGGACCGAAGATGATTCCTGGGTTGATTCTCCAGTTGATGATCCCTGGGTCTGTTCACCTGTGGACATCTGGGGATCTGGAATAATGGAACAGAGAGACAACAATAGATAGGTGCAGGAGTAGGCCATTCAGCCCTTCGAGCCAGCACCGCCATTCAATGTGATCATGGCTGATCATCCAAAATCAGTACCCCGTTCTTGCCTTCTCCCCATATCCCTTCACTCCGCTGTCTTTAAGTGCTCCATCTAACTCTCTTGAAAGCATCCATGGAACCGGCCTCCACTGCCCTCTGAGGCAGAGAATTCCACAGACTCACAACTTTGTGAAAAATATTTCCTCGTCTCCGTTCTAAATGGCTTACCACTTATTCTTAAACTGTGGCCCCTGGTTCTGGACTACCCTAACATCGGGAACATGTTTCCTGCCTCTCGCGTGTCCAAACCCTTAATAATCTTATTTGTTCTTATATTCTTCTTGATAGTGCATTCTATAACATAGATTTGTACTATTTCAAATGCACTTCTGCCACTGCATTTCAAACAAAAATACATTCTGTTCTAATGTTATAAAGAAGGAATGTTAATAGAAATAAGCACACACACCACTAGAGGCCGCTCTCCATTAGAAGAACGACGAGCATTTAAGGCATTTTTTTAAAGAAGGAACTGCAGATGCTGGAGAATCGAGGGTACACAAAAAGCTGGAGAAAGTCAGCGGGTGCAGCAGCATCTAAGGAGCGAGGGAGATAGGCGACGTTTCGGGTCGAGACCCTTCTTCAGACTGGTCAGGGATCAGGGAAACGAGAGATATAGACGGTGATGTGGAGAGATAAAGAACAATGAATGAAAGATATGCAAAAAAGTATCGATGATAAAGGGAACAAGCCATTGTAAGCTGTTTGTGGTGTAAAAAAGAGAAGCTGGTGCGACTGGGGTGGGGGAGGGAGATAGAGATAGAGGGAATGCCAGGGCCCGAGGCTGAGGGAGAGGTGGGAAGGGGAGGGGACAGCAAGGGTTAACAGAATTGAGAAAATTCAATATTCAAGCCAAAGGATGCAGACTCCCCAAGTGGAATATGAGGTGCTGTTCCTCCAGCTTGCGGTGTTGCTCACTCTGGCCATGGAGGAGGCCCAGGACGAGAGGTCAATGTGGAATGGGAGGGGGAGTTGAAGTGCTGAGCCACCGGGAGGTCGGGTTGGTTATGCCGGACGAGCGGAGGTGTTCAGCGAAGCGATCGCCAAGCCTGCTTGGTCTCCCGATATAGATCATCTGGCATCTGGAGCAGCGGATGCATAGATGAGGTTGGAGGAGGTGCAGGTGAACCTCTGGGACCTGGAAGACTGCTTGGGTGAAAGGAGTGGAGGGGGGAGGTGAAGGGACAAGTGTTGCATTTCTTGCGGTTGCAAGGGAAAGTGCCCGGGGAAGGGGTAGAGTGGGAGGGGAGGGAAGAATACAAGGGAGTTGCGGAGGGAGCGGTCTTTGCGGAAGGCAGACAGGGGGGGAGATGGGAAGATGTGGCGGGTGGAGGGGTCATTGGAGGTGGCGAAAACTGGCGGAGGACTATATGTTGTATTTGCCGGCTGGTGGGGTGAAAGGTGAGGACCAGGGGGACTCTGCCCTGTTTGCGAGTGGGGGAATGGGGAGCGAGGGCAGTGTTGCGGGGTATGGAGGAGACCCTGGTGCGAGCCTCATCAATAGTGGGGGAGGGGAATCCCCGTTCTCTGAAGAATGAGGCCATTTGTGATGACCTGGTGTGGAACACCTCATCCTGGGAGCAGATGCGGCGTAGACGGAGGAATTGGGAATAGGGGATGGAGCATTTAAGGCAAAAGGGCACAAAATGCTGGAGTAATAACGCAGCAGATCAGGCAGCATCTCTTGAGAACATGGATAGGTGACATTTTGGATCAGAACGCCTCTTCAAACTGGTGGGGGTAGGAAGAAAGCTGGGAGAGATGAGAGGCAAGATAAAGCCTGGCAGAGCAAGCAAGATTTTTGATGGGCAAATGTTTGGAATAAGCAGCATTCTCTGTTTTACCAGAATTTGATTTCTTAGTTTTTGACTATTTTATTTTCAGCTCAAGCGAGGGAACTTTTGCATTACCTCTGGTCCATGCAGAAGCATTCTGCTAATAGGGCACAGTCTGCATAATTCAGCCCTATGTTTCCTGGATTTGGTCACAACTGATTTCAAAAAAACATAATGAGGGAGCAGATGCTCAGCCTGGAAACAGTCGTTATATCCTGACTTTCATCAGCAGCTTCCTCGTCACCAACTTTAAGCAGCATCATGAGTCAATTTACGGACATCTAACATCTACATACAAACAACCTCCCAACCAGAAATCGATGAAATCCAGGTGCCAAACATCTGTTGTTACACAATCTTTAACAATATATAAAATGTTTCAATGTCATTTGTAGTTTACATCTAAAGACGAGAGTGTGGCAACACCACACAGGCCATCAGTCTGCGGGATGCGTATGGCAAATTGGGGACTGGCTCTGTGGAGATAGCAGCATCATCTGGTCCCCCATTACCCACTCTCCATTGGAAACGTTCGTCACTTCACGTGGTTTCCCCACCACCCGCCCTTTGACTCAGGGTGAATTCAGGGACTTCAAGCACGGAAACATGTCCATCGGACTACCTCGTTCATGTCGACCTATCTGTTGGTCCCATTAGTCCACATGTTGCCCATATTCTGCTGAGACTTTATTATCCATGTACCTGTCCAAGTGTCTTTTAAATTTTGTATTTGTATCTCCCTCAACTATCTTTTCTGGCAGCTCGTTCCATACATCCACCACACTCAATGAAATGGTTGCCCCTAATGTTGCTATTAAATCTTTCCCCTCTCATCTAAAATTTATGTCCTCTGGTTCATGGTTCGCCAACTCTGAATAAAAGATGCAGTGCATTCACCCTATCAATTCCCATCATAACCTAAAGCCTTTTTATCACCCTATCTACCCGTGACTCCACTTTCAGGGAACTCTATATCATTTACTGTGTAGATCCAGTCCAGTTTGGCTTCCCTTTTATGAGCCTTGCCTGGTGTTTCAGTGGGAGAGCATTTTGGTAACAATGATCACAGCTCCATAGTTTTAAGAGAGTTATGAATAGGTCTGTCTGGACCTTGGGGAAAGTATTAAATTGGGTTAAGGTACATTACAGCATTATTAGGCAGGAACTAGTATAGTGGCAGATTCTTATATTGTTCAAGGAATTGCTCCCTCTAGCCACTAGGAGAAGACACGGGGTAAGGCGATAGCGTCGTATTAAGCATGGTAGCTCTCCACGAGACATTCAAAGCCGTAGAAAGATAAATCTTCAACACACAGTCTCTTGATTAATTGTTTCTTTATTGTGGAAATAAAACAGTAAGATATTCATCCAGACTTCTTGATCAGTACATTTTAATCTTACATGCAATAAAACTTCAGCATGCAGCTCTGACCAATGTTAGATAGCTCCGCATGTTGGAAAGCTCTGACCCATGGGCGAAAGCTATGCCATCCCACCATGCTTCTTCCAAACTAACTAAAAAACTACAAGCTGCTGCCCAAGAATCCCAGCAGAAAACACGCCTCCGACTACATAATAAATCCCACCCACATAATCACAGGCAGACAAAATTTAAAGGCATATGCCATAATTTATAACATACCAAATTAAGCCAAATGGCCACTACATACCGGCCCCTAATTGTTCTGAGTATATAACGAGGCAATTACTAATAAACATCAAAAAGGTAGCAATGAAGGCTTAACATATATGAGAAACAAAAAATAGCATGCATTATGTATCCGCATTCAGACTTCTTCAGTGATTCTTCCATCTTCTGCTTCGCCTTCTAGAAGCAAGCATAACTTGGTTATTGGTCTTATTAAAACATTGTTTTTATTTTGAAGTCGTACCATCAGAAGTATATAGCGAAAACCTTCTCCGAGAGAATAATAGGATTTTTAGCAATAACGTCATTGTTAGGTTTTGTTTAATTTCCGGATCATTAGCAGAGATTTCAAATCCCAGCTCAAGTTTTGGGCATTCTCTGTCTGGCTTACAGAGAAACTCTGGTCCATTGATCCATCTCTTATAGCTTAAGAAGTGGTTTGCTGTCAGTCCTCTAGAAGCTTCATCCCCAGGATTTTCTTTTGTGTTAACATATTTCCCTTGTGAAACATTAGTAGCTCCCAATGCTCTTTCCATTGGCACGTTGTCTTTGTCCAAATCCAACTCTCTGGTCTCTTTTGCTCTATCATCTGGTAGAATGGATTTGATTACAATACGGCTGTTGCTGATCCACTTGGAAAGTGTGAATCCTCCCTTATTGCAGAGGGAAGTCAGATGTTTTACCATTTGATTAGCTTCCTGCTCAGTAGACATGGATTTTAAGCAATCATCCACATAGAAATTATTCTTCAAAGTGGATATCACTTTTTATGGAAAGTGAACTTTATTGTCCTCTGCGGTCTTCTTTAATGCAAAGTTCGCACATCTTGGTGATGACACTGCTCCAAAGAGATGTACCTTCATCCGGTATTCAACAAGATCTTGTTGTACATCCCCTTCCAGCCACCATAAGAATCGCAGGCAGTCAATGTGTTTTTCTGATACTTTGACTTGATGAAACATCACTCTGATATCAGCCTCAAAGCAATTGGTTCTTGTCTGAATTTAATGAGAACACCGATGAGTGAGTTGGGAAGGTCTGGACCTTGCAGTAGTTGACAGTTAAGTGATGTTCCTTTGAAGACTGCAGCACAGTCAAAGACCTCAAGGTCCCTTTCTTTGAGAGATACATCCCATGGTGTGGAATGTACCATAGCTCTCCATCACGTTGATTCAGTTGGTTTGTTGGTACCATTTTGGCATAATCATTGTCAATCATATCCTTTAGGAAAGACGTATATTCCTCATGAAATTTCATTTTCTTGTCAAACTTGCGTTTCAAACTCTGGGTGCATTGCTCTGCCATACGACGATGATGCCATATGATGACGATGCAGACTAACACTTTCTTGTTTGAAAGGTAAATCCAGACAATAGTGTCCAGCAATAATCTTTACTGAGTAGTTCATAATATCCAAGAACTTTAACTCTTCCCTGGAGATTTCTTCAGATTCCCTACTGGTATTTTAATTGAAGTCATGATTGTATTGCTTGATCAATAGCTTTCCTAATTTACCAGTAGCTATTTGATTAACAGCAGCGGCAGGGTAGTTCTTCTGGTTCCCACTTTTCACAGCAAACGGTCCATCACCTTGGCTCCTCACAATCTGTATAGGTTCCAATGCCTTCAAAGTATTCGATCCGATAAGTAGGTCAATATCAGAATTATTGTAGATATTTTGTCATCCTTCAAGTAAGGCCGTTGTCTCAAGTCCTCATGTCTGGGTATATTTTGATGACCAACAGGCATGGTCTCATGTGTAAACACTTCAGATATTAGTATAAAATGAGCTTCATCCAGACTAGATATTTCCATACTTGTAATGTAATGACTAACCCACTCCTTCTCTTCATTCATGGTACGCAATCAAATCTTAATCTCTTCTCCTGTGATGTCCAGCCTTCTCATCAAGCCTTCTGTGCAAAAGGTAGGCGAACTTCCGTGATCTAAAAATGCATATGTTTGCAACACTGTATTCGTCTTGCTAATCCTTACCTGTACTGGTAAGATAGAGAAGATACAGGCTTCTACCCCGGCCCCAATATGAGCAGTTATCTGAGGTAAGGTGACAGCATCACTAGTAGCTGGCTTCTCCTTCTGTTCTATTTGCTCCAGCTCCTTCTCTTCTGTTTGCTCCGGTGGTTTCACTTCTGTTTGCTCCGGTGGCTTCTTTCCGGTGTGAAGTGCTTCAGGATGATTTTGCTTGCACTTATCACAGGTTATAGGACTCTCACAGTCTTTAACCATGTGTCCTTTTTTCAAGCATCCAAAACAGATTCCCTTTTCTTTTAAGAAATCCACCTTTTCTTTATATTCCTTCTTCTTGAATCTTCGACACCACCTCATGGTGTCACTGTTGTGTCTAGTCCGTGTTGTGAGGCATCACAAGTCAGTGTAACCGGTAGTTTAGGATCAAAGTAAGCCAGAGTAGGAGCACTGGACATCTGCTGCTTAAGAGCGTCGAACGCTTTCTGTTGTTGCTCGTGCCAAGTCCAAGCATTAGCTTTGTGTGTAAGTTGGCGCAATGGGGCTGATATTTCGCTGAAACCCGGAATGAATTTGCTCAAATAGGTTAACCATGCCAAGGAATCTCTGCAAACTCAGCAGGTCTGTGGGTGCTGGGAGCTCGTTGATAGCACTTTTTAGTGTAATTTACTTGCCGTCACACAGCCTGTTACACCCAGCTGCACTTCCACCATTCTTGGAGCAGAAAATCCTCAGATTTATACTCCAAGCGCAGATAGGCCACCTAAATAAAAGCCTCAGACACGCTTCATTTCAAAACGTTGCTCATTACCATCATCTGCTAAATTGATGTGGCAGATATATTGGTGATACAGGGGAAACTCTCTGGCTGCACTGGAGCATGTCCTGAACTGCACAAGGAGTTTGGCCAGTTGTAAGTTGAGGTTCCAAAACCAATTACTGAAGAACTATGTTTCCATGAACAGTTGATCAATAATGTGTTGTCCGAGTTACAAGGAACTGCAGATGTCGGTTCACAAAAAAAAAATGCTGGAGTAACTCAGCGGGTCAGGTAGCATCTCTGGTGAACATGGATGGGTTACACTTTGGGCTAGGGTGCAGGAGCGGCAAGAAATGGCCAGGTGGGGTTGGGGGGGGGGGGGTTGGGTATCCAATGCTGTGGGGGGAAGGATACAGAATGCAGGAGTGGGGTGTGTGGGGCCGCACTGGCCTGGGGGAGGTTTTTACTCACAATGCAACATGAAAGGAGCTGTCAGCCCAATGGGCTGTGCCAAATCAGGGCGCAGGGGTAGGGGGCTCAGATTGGTGCTCCGTAGTCAGGCAGTGGGGGCAGGTTGTCACGAGCCAGGTTCTGCCCAGATTCAGTGGTCACCCTCAGCCAGTCTTCAACTTTCACACATATTTAGAGAAACAAACATTGAAAAATACACATTGAAAATTGAAAGAACAGTTTCTTCCCAGCAACTATCAGGCTCACAACGCTAACCTCAGCAACCATGATCTTCCATCGACTGTCTCTTTACTTGCACTGTTATTATCTAGTGTTATGGTTATTAATTCATCTTATTTTTTCTTTTCTATTTTATCTGTAGCTATAGAGATCTGTATCATCACTCTGACCTTTGCTAAAGTAACAGATTGCATCAGTTGTACATTCTTATACATCTACCATTTAACCAGCCTGGACTCTACCCAGAGCAGCGATGGAATGGAAATGCACGCTCGGGAATCTTCATTGTCTTAACTGAAACAACAAGCAGAGAGTCAGCCCCCGACTGAGGGAAAGATTAGCGACTGGTGTCTAAACCAGCTCCAATTACAGGAAACCCTTTTTTGCCCTTTCCAAAACCTCTCTTTCCTTCCTGCAGAATGTGGGAATTTCCTTTCCTTATATTCCATTCCCCATCCCATAGTGAGGGCTGATACTATCAATCTAACACACCTTATTCTTTCAGTTACTTCATATGGAACAGTAATTTGCTCTTCAGCCCATCATGATCATACTGGCCCTCTGAAAGTGACTCCTCAGCCCTCTGCCCCTCTCCTAATTTCCCTGTAGCACAACAACCTATTCCCTCTCACATGCCCGTGAACCCCGCATTGATTATTTTGCCACTTGCCTCCACGGGTGGGTGTTCTCAGGATCAGTTCATCGAACAGCACATATTTGGGATCCAGAAGCACCAGGGGGAAACCCGCCCAGGAAAGACCATGCAAATTCCACACAGACAGCGCCCGAGGGCAGGATGGAACTGGGATCCTCGGAGTTGCAAACATCAGCACTAACTGCGTCACATTCTCCCTCACTGAGAGTTGTTATGACCTCAGTTTACCTGCAAAATCTGTATCACCATTCTTCTAGATTTCCATCATCCATCCATTGGCCACTGCACTGAGTTCCATGACAACCCGAGCTCCTCCAGGGCTGATTCAGGATGGTGTGGGTAACACACGGATCACCGGCTGTGGAGTCTGCGGATGAGGCACAGGATGATGATCAGTGTTAAAGTAAGACTGAACTGAGTTCACTCAATCTGGATCCCCCAGCCACATCCAACAACCCAGGGCGTCTGAAGAAGTGTCTCGACCGGAAACGTCACCTAGTCTGAAGTAGGGTCTTGACCCGAAACTTTACCCATACCGTCTCAAAAAGGGTCTGGATGCGAAACGTCACCCGTTCCTTTTCTCCAGAGATGGTGACTGTCCTGCTGAGTTACTGCAGCTTTTTGTGTCTGTCTTCATTACCAGCAGCCTCCGATTTACAGTCATAGAGCAAAGAGTCACAAAGCAAAGAGACAGGCCCATGAGCTACAACATCAATGTTTTAGTTTATGTTCAGTATAATCATGTAATATTTCATTCCAGTCTTTTGCCCATCTGCATTAATCACAAATGCCTATCCTTCTGTGCCTTGTCTCTTCACATACCTGTCCCAATGCCGTGATTGGTTCTGATTCTACCAACCTCTCTGGCTGCACATTCACTACTCCCTCTGTGGAAGAACTTTATCCTTGGATCACCAAGCATTACAAATTATACCGTGTAACCAGTTGAAAGGTTACCCAAATGGACACACGAACGATTCATCCATCTCGCATTCACTGCTCTTCCACCTCTCGCTCTCTCTCGAGTTCACTCGCGCACGACATCTGGTGGCGAGGGTGGAGCCGCGGGCCCTGGCTGGAGCCAAGCCTGGTGCTCCAGCTGGAGTGAGAGCCGAGCTTGGGATGGGGCCGTGACTGGGGCTGATAAAGTAGCTGGCGCTGGAACCAAGGATGAGTCTGGGTCCAGGGTCAGGGATAGTGAAGTCGGAACCTGCTCTGGAGCCCAGGCAGTGGCGGAGCTGACGGCTGGAGGCTGCCGCTGGAACCAAGGACGAGCCTGGGCATAGACTGGAGGCCAGGCGGCGGCCGAGCTGATGGCTGTCGCTGGAACCAAGCACGAGCCTGGGTCTACAACCAGGGCCGGGTCGAGTACGAGAACCAGGCCGAGTTCCAGACCCTCCCGCTGCTCTACGACCTGGATAGGTCCTGGGGCAGGGAATGGGACTGAGGAGAGGAAGATGAGGGAAATGAGGAGGAGGGAGACGGGGTAGGGTCTCTACCCCCCTCCCTCTCTGCCCCTCTCCCTCTCTGCCCCTCTACCACTCTCCCGCTCCTTCTACCCTCCCTCTCTACTCCTCTCCCTCTCTACTCTCCCTCTCTAGCCCCTCCCACTTCCACTACCCACTCCCCCTCTGCCACCCCTCCCTCTGTATCCCCCCTCCCTCTCTACCCCCCTTCCTCTATACCTCCCTTCCTCTATACCCCCCTCCCTCTCTACCACCTTCCATCTCTACCCCCATCCCTCTCGAGGGAGTGGTGAGTATTGAGAACTCTGGGTGAGTGGTGGAATATTGCCATTCGGGGACCAGACCTTCCCTGTGATGCCGTGCGCCCCCCACCATCCCCGATTTTAGAGAAAACGCTGCCACTTACGGCTGTGACTTTTGGCCATCTTACTCAGAGTGTGCAGGACAAGAGGATTTTCTCCATTGATTAAAAATAAAAAAGTTATTAGTGTTTAAAAAATGTTGAGATTCTCTCTCCTGAAGGCAACACCCCTTCCGGAGGGACTATAAGACCCGGAAGTGTGGGGGTGACTCAGTTCTCTGCAAGATGGGGGAGCGAGAGGTCGCCATTCTCAGTCTGAGATATGAATAACACTGAACACATGCCTACTAAACTGTGAGTGGTTTTACTGACCTGTCAGTGCACTTAATGTGGTTTAAAAATGTAGTTTGAAACTGCTAAAGCTGTGATGCCTTTGGTGTGAAAGTGCTGAAGCTGTGTTGCCTTTGGTTTGAAAGTGCTAAAGCTGTGTTGCCTTTAGTTTGAAAGTGCTGAAGCTGTTGCCTTTGGATTTAAAGTGCTAAAGCTGCCTTGCCTTTGGTTTGAAAGTGCTAAAGCTGCCTTGCCTAATTAAAGCTGCCTTGCCTAATTAAAGCTGCCTTGCCTTCTATATATGATTAAAAGATTAATCTTGACCACTTCCTGTTTGCGCTTTATATTGATTTTAGAAAAACGCTACCACGTACGGCTGTTTTTGGCCATCTTCCTCAGAGTCCCCGTCCGCTCATCAGGTGCCGAGGATTTTTCCCATCGATGAAAAATAAAAGAGTTATTAGTGTTTAGAAAATGTTGAGATTCTCTCTCCTGTCAATTATGCCAAGAAGGCAACACCCCTTCTGGTGGGGGGGGGGGGGGTGGCCTATAAAACCCGGAAGTGTGGGCGTGGCTCAGTCTCCGCAAGATGGGGGAGGGAGAAGTCACGACTCTCTGTCTTTAGTGGCCTTGCACCCTGCTTGAAATGGTATGAAACTGCACTTGAATTTGGTAGGCTTGCACGCTGCTTGAACTGGTATGATACTGCATTTGAATCTGGTGGCCTTGCACCCAGCTTGAAATGGAATTTCAAGGAATAGCTGTGAGTTAACTGCCAGCTCACCAGCCATGAGTGAGTGAGCTGCCAGGCTTGAGTGACTGAGCCGCCAGCACAAGAATCCATTCGGCCCACAATGTCCATACTAGCCCTCTGTAAACCAGTCCCTTCAGCGCACAACACCCATACTAGCACTCTAGAAAGCCCCCCCCCCCCCCCCCATTGGCCACCAGTATTGGTATTGATGGAGAGGTGGAATATTGCATTGGGGACCAGCCTTCTGTATGATGCTGGGACCCATTGGGTCCCACTTAGTCTAGTATAATACTAAAACTCTTCCCTTTGTTTTTGTGGCTGTGTGGGCCAGGGTTGTGTCAGCTATTTGTCAATTTCCTTAATTCCTATCTTCTTCCAAATGCTAGGCCACAGCTTTCCCATTTTCACACATGCTAGTGACATTTTCCCCGAGGACACGATAAATATTTTCCCATCGCATTTCAACCTCTTTTTCCCAAGTTACTAATCTTTTAAAAACAGTTTTTAAAAAAGTTAAAGTTCTTCAAGCTCACCCATTTTGAAGAAAAAAATTCGGACTGACCTCACAATCCACACGCATGCTCCATGCGCAAGGGGACAGTCCAACCGGCCCTCTGGGATCCCTCGCCCTCTCCATCTTTACCCTCCCTCCCCCTCCATCTCTGCCCCTCTCCATCTCTACCTCCTGTAATTCAGATTCATTACAGTATTAATATAATATCAAGGGGGGGGGAAGGCAAAAGTCTTAAAGTCTTTGTACTGTACTGAGGCAATCCAGTTCGATGTCATCGTCCACCAGGGTGTGTGTGTGTGGGAGTGGTTAGTGTGTGTGTGTGTGTGATGCGGTCTAGTTATATTTATAAAGGGACCGGGTGGAGACCAATGGGCCCATCTGGATCATGCCAGCTGCTAGTGCCAGAACCCCATCAGTCCCAATCCCTCCTCATTATTTCCCTTCAGCCGACAGCTTTCTCTCTTTCACACATGATATCGGAAAACATGTTATAAGAAAGATGTTGTCAAGCTGGAAAGAGTGCAGAGATTGATGGGGATATTGCCAGGACGAGAGTGTCTGAGCTATGGGGAGGGGTTGAGTAGGCTGGGACTTTATCAACAGCTCCAATGAGCTAAGTAAAGGCAGGTAGAGTTTAACGCAGGGAAATGTGAGATGTTGTATTTTGGTAAGACAAACCAGGGCAGGACCTACACAGAGAGACTGAGGAATACAAGTACATGGTTCCAATAAAGTGGTGATACAGGTAGACAGGGTGATAAAGAAGGTGGAGACGGAAAAAAACTGCAGATGCTGGAATTTTGAACAAAAAAGCAACGTACTTGAAAAACTCAGTGGGTCAGGCAGCATCTGTGGAGCGAATGAACAGACGATGTTTTGGATGAGGACCTACAGACTGATTGGAAAGCTGGAAAAGAGGTCTGGCAACTGGAAGATGAAAGTTGGTAACGGAGGGGGTGGGAGGGGGGTGGTGGAACAGCTCAACACTGATAAGACTAAGGAGCTAGTGGTGGACTTTAGGAGGAGAGGAACACCCCTGTTCCCTGTCCCCTGGATGTGCAGTTTACCAAGGAGTACATGTATATTGGAGTTTACCTGGATAGAATCAACAAGCTCATCAGGAAGTCTGGCTCTGTCCTGGGAGTGGAGTTGGATTCATTGGAGGTGGTCTTGGAGGGGAGGATGCTCCTCAACCTGTGGAGCATCTTGGACAATACTCATCCCTCCATGACACATTGGTCACCTGAGGAGCACCTTCTGCAACAGACTTGTTCAAACAAGTTGCAGCACAGAAAGGCACAGGAGATCCTTTTTCCCTGTGGCTATCAAACTGTACAACTCCACCTCCTTCTGTCGATAGTAGACTGACTCCGCTTCCCCCACCACCTCCCCAAACTTTGCACATGCTCAATCCTGGACTTTGCACTTGTCACTTTAATTTCAT
This sequence comes from Okamejei kenojei, assembly GCA_035221665.1. NCBI lineage: Eukaryota > Metazoa > Chordata > Chondrichthyes > Rajiformes > Rajidae > Okamejei > Okamejei kenojei. The sequence goes on from JAVHYY010000716.1 coordinate 22,412, forward strand.
GTATCTTGTTGTGTTTTATGAGTGTTGGCAGACCAAGTTCCCTCCTGGGATTGATAAAGTTCCACCGTATCGTATCGCATGCTTCAGTGTTGAAAGGGGAAAGCCACTGAACATTGCCAGATACGGGTTTCACCGGACATGGAAGTATAATCGGAGGAGCTACTGCCAAATTTACTAAAGGTATAATGTCAGGAGGGCTAATCATAGAATCATAGAAAATAGGTGCAGGAGTAGGCCATTCGGCCCTTTGAGCCTGCACTGTCATTCAATATGATCACGGTGATCATCCAACTCAGTATCCTGTACCTGCCTTCTCTCCATACCCCTGATCCCTTTAGCCACAAGGGCCCCATCTAACTCCCTCTTAAATATAGCCAATGAACTGGCCTCAACTACCTTCTGTGGCAGAGAATTCCACAGACTCACCACTCTCTGTGTAAAAAATGGATCTTCTCATCTCAGGTCCTAAAAGACTTCCCCCTTATCCTTAAACTGTGACCCCTTATTCTGGAGTTCCCCAACATCGGGAACAATCTTCCTGCATCTAGCCTGTCCAACCCCTTAAGAATTTTGTAAGTCTCTATAAGATCCCCCCCCCCCCCCTCAATCTCCTAAATTCCAGCAAAGTACATGCCAAGTCTATCCAGTCTTTCTTCATATGGAAGTCCTGCCATCCCAGGAATCATTCTGGTGTACTTTATCTGTATTCCCTCTATGGCAAGAATGTCTTTCCTCAGATTAGGAGACCAAAACTGTACACAATACTCCAGGTGTGGCCTCACCAAGACCCTGTACAACTGCAGTAGAACCTCCCTGCTCTTGTACTCAAATCCTTTTGCTATGAATGCCAACATACCATTCGCTTTCTTCACAGCCTGCTGCACTTGCATGCCTACTTTCAATGACTGGTGTACCATGACACCCAGGTCTCGTTGCATCTCTCCTTTTCCTAATCGGCCACCGTTCAGATAATAGTCTACCCTCCTGTTTTTGCCGCCAAAGTGGATAACCTCACATTTATCCACTTTATACTGCATCTGCCATGCATTTGCCCGCTCAACCAACCTATACCAAGTCACCTTGCAGCCTCCTAGCATCCCCCTCACAGCTAACACTGCCCCCCAGCTTCGTGTCATCCGCAAACTTGGAGATGTTGCTTTCAATTCCCTCATCCAGATCATTAATATATATTGTAAATAGCTGGGGTCCCAGCACTGAGCCTTGCGGTACCCCACTAGTCACTGCCTGCCATTCAGAAAATGACCCGTTTACTCCTACTCTTTGCTTCCTGTCTGCCAGCCAGTTCTCTATCCACATCAACACTGAACCCCCAATACCGTGCTTTAAGTTTGAATGCTAATCTCTTATGTGGGACCTTGTTGAAAGCCTTCTGAAAGTTCAGATATAACACATCCACAGGTTCTCCCTTATCCACTCTACTAGTTACATCCTCGAAAAATTCTATAAGATACGTCAGACAAGATTGACCTTTCATAAATCCATGCTGACTTTGTCCAATGATTTCACCACTTTCCAAATGTGCTGCTATCCCAGCTTTAATAACTGGACTCTAGCATTTTCCCCACTACCGATGTTAGACTAATGTACCATAAAATTGAAAAGTGAGGCTATAGTAGTTGAATTGAGAAACACAAAATGGCCAATCGCATGACATGTATGTACTGCAGGCTGGACAACATCAGTGGAAGAATGAAGAACAAATGTGCTGGTAAATTTATGAACTGTGTAAAAATGTCCAGGCGCTGATAATTGGGAATTTCAATGGCCCTGCCACCAACTGGGATGAAACCAGAGTGAAGGGGAGAGTTGCAGCAATATTCTCTGTTGCAGCCTGTATTTGGTGGCAGTGTCCAGTCCTGAACAAACTCTTGCATTGGTCTTTCATAGAAGAGGGCAGTGGTATCAGCACTGACATGGTGAATATGAAATAATGGGGCAGATAAGCGGAGTAAGTGAATGTATATCAATGTTCCAGAATATTTAATGTGAACTGCAGAATGGAGGAGCTCACTGGAGGTTGCACCCTCTATCCTCTTAGATGGATGTCAACAATCATCGTATATCAAGTGGCTTCAACCAATAAAACCTGAAGTTGCTCCAGCTCAATATGAGGAAACAAAGCTGCCTTTTCCCTCCCATCTCTATTGCGGCCTTTTCAAACTTGCCCTCTGCAGTTTTTGATCCCTATTGGAATATTATGTATCAAATTTTGATTGATAATGCTCCATTTGTCCTACTGTATTATTTTACCCACATTAAATGCACTGAATAGATGCGTTGCTACTGCTCTACACAGACAAGAAATAAAACCTACTTCCCCTTTCTCCATGCAACATGGAGTTTAACCTTTTGGAAATTACTCACACAGAGAACCCAGGATCAGTAGCAGATCCCTCATTTCACCAGGTGACATCCTGAAAAGGAAAGCACAAAATTAAACTCAGAGAGGAATGAGAGCCTGGGTCTTGTGCAAATTGTAAACTGGGACAGAAATCGATAGTGAGTGAGAAACATCTCTCCCCAGCTGGGACGCTGCAGAGGGGAGATATGTGACTCCTTGACGGTAATGGGCACACGGTTGAGATCTGCCTCTCTCCCTCAATGGGACCCTACAGAGTGATGTAATTTCTCTCTCTGCCCCCCTCTCTTATGTTCCCAACAGATGGACAATGATCCTTGTCTCCCCACCATTGTGACGCCACACAAAGAAGTATGATCTTCCTCTCTCTCTCCCCCTCAACCCCCCCCCCCCCCCCCCCCCCCACCCACTCGTCTCTCAAGTTTCCCTACAGACAGACATGTGATCTCTCTCTCCCCCTCAATACGACCCTACACACAGAGGTGTGATATCCGTCTTAGGGCTCCACATTGTTCACACACATATGCTCGCAATAAGTTAACAAATACAGATGAAATTCTGAGCTTGATCAAGTTTTGGAGCTGCCTTCTTACCTGAATCTGCAGTGGTTTTGCTGCCTGTGATGGAGGGAGGTGAGACCACCTGTAACCTCTTCAGTCTCGGGGACTTTACTGTGAGCGGCGTCTGGCTCGGCGTCAGCTCACCGACGACCTTCCACATCTGCTTCGCGAGTGAATAACTGCAGGGCCATTATTCCCACCTACCTTACCCTCACTCTAACAGGAACATGTATGCCCTGAGCCCTCGCTGTCACTTTCCAGACATCCCTTTGCCCCAAAACAACCTACTCAAATCAACCATTGTAAATTTCCGTCTAATACCATCAAAGTTGGACTTTCCCCAATTCAGGACTTTAACTTGTGGGCCCGCCTTATCCTTATCCATAACTATTTTTAAGCTAATGGACAGAGGTTGCTGGTCCCATAACATTTGCCTACTGACACGTCAGTTTCTTGCCCTTCCCATTTTCCCAAGAGTAGATCAAGGTTTTCCCTCTCCCTTGCAGAGCCCTTTACACATTGCCTGAAAAACCTTTCCTGAACTCATTTGACAAATTTCAACCCATCTAAGCTTTTGGCACTATGATAATGCAGGTCTTTATTGGGAAAGTTAAAATCTACCACGACAACCCTAATAGTCTTGCAGTTGTCTACAATCTAATTGATGGACAGAATGAGTCTGATCCATCAAACTGTTGTGAACACTTTCTCTGCATCTGTCACTGCCACAGCAGGAAGTGCGGCTCCCTCACACTCCAGTCAGCTGGGTTCAGTTCTAGGGCCATCTGTGTGGAGTTTGCATGTCATCCTGTGGCATGTAGGATTCCCCCAGATGCTTGTGTTTCCTCCCACATCCCAAAGACGTGCGGATGGTAGTTTGTAAATGTCCCAAATGTGTAGGTGGGAGGTAGAATCTGGAGGACAGCTGATAGAAATGTGGGGAGAACAAACAGGGGTTAGTACAGGATCAGTGTAAATTTGATGATAATTCAGGCTCAGTGGGACAAAGGGCCTGTTCCAGTGCTGTGTGACTCTGAACATCTCTCTCTCTCTTGCTCACACATTTCCATTGCCTTTTTCTTTCTCTCACACACTCCCTGTCCCTCCATCCCACCAATCCCTCTAATATTCTGGGTGTTCATCTATGGCTCACTTACCATACGTCAGATTTGATCAAATGTTACCTGCATCCTGAGATGGCAGGTACCCCGTGAGCTTTTTGTTACAAACATGATGGTAGGGGAGGGCAGAATTGACCAATGCAGTGTTTTCATTAGATCTATAATGGTCACAGAAGTAATAAGGAATTAGTTTGAAGTAACCGCACAGAAACAGGACATTCAGCGCAAGACTCAAACTGTCATGGAAACTCTCTCTGTTGCTCTCTCTCTCTCTCTCTCTCCCACCAACTCCTACCCATTCATCAAACCCTCCCTTGTTCCCCAGTTTGCATCTGTTGCTCAATTTTCATGACACCAGTTTTGTGGTATCAAGAACCAGAGGATATAGTTTTAAGGTGAGAGAGGAAAGCATTAATAGTCACCTGAGGGGCAACCTTTTCACTCAGAGGGTGGTGGGTATATGTAACGAGCTGCCAGAGGAGGTAGTAGAGGCAGATAATATAACAACATTTAAAAAACACTTTGACAGGTACCTGGATAGGAAAGATTTAAAAGGATACAGGCAAATGGGATACCTTAGATCTTGCTCGACAAAAATGAGTTGTGTTTCCCTGATGCATGACTGACTACACATGGTCTATTTCCCTCCATTCCTTGCATTTCCATGTGCCTATCTAAAAGCCTCTCCGATCCCGCTATTGTATCTGCCTCCTCCACCAACCATGGCTGCTCGTTCCAGGAATCTATCAGCCTCTGTGTAAAAAAACTTGGCCCACACATCTGCTTTAAACTTTGCCTCGTTCACCATAAAGCAATTCCCTCCAGTGTTTGACATTTCCACATGGGGGAAAAAAGGTCTGACTGACTACTCTATCCATGTCTCTCATAACTTTAAACACATATCAGCTACCCTCTCCTTGTACCTAATATCCCAAATCCAGGCACACATTAAACCTAGAAACAGGGAACTGCAAATGCCGGTTTATACCAAAGATAGACACAAAATGCTGGAGTAACTCAGCGGGTCAGGAAGCATCACTGGAGAAAACGATTGGGTGATGTTTCGGGTTGGAGCCCTTCTTCCCTACACCCTTCAGCTTTAGACTCTGCCCTAATAAAATGAATCTTCCTCAATCTTATCTATGCTCCTCATGATTTAATAAACCGCTGTGAGGCCACCCTTCAACCTCTGAGAAAAATATTCCCAACCTATCCAGGCTCTTCTTATAACTTGAGCTCTGCTGTTCCGGCAACATAACATAACATAACATAACATAACATAACATTCCATTCCATTCCATTCCATTCCATTCCATTCCATTCCATTCCATTCCATTCAATTCAATTCAATTCAATTCAATTCAAATCAAATTTAATGTCATTGCACAGATACAAGTATGGGTACAACGAAATGCAGTTTAGTGTCAATACGTAGTGATAGCAATGTTTAGATAAATGCAGATAAATAAATACAGATGTGGGAATCTATCGGCGGGACTCCGAGTTCAGCAGTGCGATGGTGTTATTGTAGAAGCTACGCCTCATCCTGCTGGTGCGGGACCTGAGGCTCCTGTACCGCCTCCCCGATGGTAGGAGGGCAAACAGTCCATGGTTAGGGTGGGAGGGGTCCTTGATGATCTTCCCAGCCCGTCTCAGACACCGTTTCCGGTGGAGGGCATCCAAAGCAGGGAGCGGGGCACCGATGATGTGCTGGGCGGTTTTCACCATCCGTTGTAGTGCCTTCCTGTCTGCTACGGTGCAACTGCTGTACCATACCGTAAAGCAGGTGGTCAGAATGCTTTCGATGGTACAGCGGTAGAAGTTGGTCAGGATCTGGGGGGACAGGTGGGCTTTTTTGAGCCTCCTCAGGAAATAAAGGCGCTGCTGCGCCTTTTTGACCAGCTTGGAGGTGTTGAGGGACCAGGACAGATCCTCCGAGATGTGTACCCCGAGGAATTTGTAGTTGGAGACCCGCTCCACCTCAGTCCCGTTTATATGGATGGGGGTGTGTCTGCCCCCTCTGTTCTTCCTGAAGTCGACAATGATCTCCTTCGTCTTTTGGGAGTTAAGGACGAGGTTGTTATTGGCACACCAGGTTGTCAGGTGCTGGACCTCCTCCCTGTAGGCTGACTCGTCGTTATCGCTGATCAGTCCTACCACCGTGGTGTCGTCGGCAAATTTTATGATGGCGTTGGAGCTAAACTTAGGGATGCAGTCATGGGTGAAGAGAGAGTAGAGGAGAGGACTGAGCACACAGCCTTGTGGCACGCCAGTGTTCAGTGTTATAGTGGAGGAGGTGAGGTTGTTGATCCTAACAGACTGGGGTCTGTTAGTGAGGAAATCCAGTGTCCAATTGCAGAGGGAAGTGGAGATGCCAAGACCGCTGAGTTTGGTGATCAAGCTAGCGGGTATGACAGTGTTAAAGGCGGAACTGAAGTCGATGAACAGCAGCCTGATGTAGGTGTTATTGCTGTCCAGGTGGGTCAGGGCAGAGTGTAGGGCCGCAGATATGGCGTCTTCTGTTGACCTATTGGTCCGGTAGGCAAACTGATGGGGGTCCAGTGTGGGGGGGGAGGCTGGCTTTGAGGTGAGCCAAGATCAGCCGCTCGAAGCACTTGGCGATGACAGGGGTGAGTGCCACTGGCCGGAAGTCGTTGAGACTCCCTGTCGCTGATTGTTTGGGCACTGGCACAATGGTAGATGTCTTGAAGCAAGTGGGGACGACACCCTGGGCCAGTAACAGATTGAAGATGTCAGTGAGGACCAGGGATAGTTGTCCAGCACATGCCCTGAGCACCCGCCCGGGGATGCCATCGGGGCCGGCAGCTTTGTGCTCATTCACCTTGCTCAGTGCATCCTGAACAGCAGAGGTGGAGAGACTGAGGGGTTGTTCATGCGGGGGTGGAGCACCTTTGATGGCAGGAGTTTTGTTGTCCCGGTCGAAGCGGGCGTAGAAATAGTTTAACTCGTCAGGAAGGGAGGCATTGTCTGGGGGGGGAGTGTTAACTTTATGGTGATCGGCAATGGATTTGATTCCTTGCCACATGCGCCTGGGGTCAGAGTTATTTCGGAAATGCTCCTCAATCCGCCGTTTGTGATTAAGTTTAGCATTCCTGATTCCCTTTTTCAGATTGGCCCTGGATGAGCTGTAACCCTCAGCATCGCCAGATTTAAAAGCGGCGTCGCGAGCCTTCAGCAGGAGTCTGACCTCCCTGTTCATCCACGGCTTCTGGTTAGGGAAGGTCCTTATTACTTTGTGTGTAGTGACATTGTCCGTGCAGAATTTTATGTAGTCCAGAACGGTTGAGGTGTATGAGTTAATGTCCACATGGGAGTTGAAGGTGGCCTGGGTGGCAAACAGACTCCAGTCTGTTTGCTGAAACTGTTCCTGTAAGACAGAGACAGCCCCCTCAGGCCAGACCTTCACTGACCTCACGGAAGGTTTCACACGTCTGATCAGAGGTGTGTATTTGGGGAGCAGGAACAGAGAGAGGTGGTCAGACTGTCCCAGGTGGGGGAGGGGGAGGGCTTTGTATGCGTCAGCAATGTTGGTGAATACTAGGTCCAGAGTCTTGTTACCTCTGGTTGGGCAGGAGACATGTTGGTGGAATCTGGGGAGTACAGTTTTGAGGTTAGAGTGGTTGAAATCACCTGCAGCAATAAAAGCCCCCTCTGGGTGTGCAGTTAGTTGTCTGCTGATAGCAGCTTGCAGCTCCTCCATTGCTAGCCTGGCATTAGCGTCTGGGGGTACATAGACTGCAGTGATAACAGTCGATGTAAATTCCCTGGGCAGATAGAAGGGCCTGCACTTTATCATCAGGTATTCCAGGTCAGCAGAGCAGTGACTACCAATCCTGACAGCGTCTGTACACCATGAGTTATTCACATAAATGCACAGTCCGCCGCCCTTGGTCTTACCGGAGTCCTCCGCTGTTCTATCGGCCCTGAAGACAGTGCGCCCCTCCAGCTCGATGGCGTTGTCCGGGATGTTGTCGGTGAGCCATGTTTCGGTGAAGACCATGGCGTTGCAGTCGGCGATCCGTTTGTGTGTGGTGATCCGCAGCCGCAGTTCGTCGATCTTACTCACCAGGGACCGGACATTCGCGAGGAAAATGCTGGGCAGAGCTGGCTGGTGCGGGTTTGATCTCAGCCTCGCTCGACAGCCTCCGCGCTTCCCACGTCTCTGCTTGCGGTCCCTGCGCCGCCTCCGGGCACTTCCTGTCGGGAGAGCTGGCCCGCTAGACCCCGGTGCCCTGGCGATCTCCGGCGGCAGTTGAAAGTCGCTTCCGCGGCTTGTTACACGCAGACGGCCGAGCTCCAGTAGCTCCTGACGGCCGTACAGAGTCTTCGCTCGAGTGCTCCGGGCGAAAACTAGGTTAATTATTAACAGGACTAAAAAAAAATTGCTAAAACTACGGAGACACAGAGCCTCGCGTTGTGCACGCGACGCCATCTTGGAGAAATGTCTTGTGAAAGTCTTCTGCAGCCTCTCTAGCTTAATCACATCATTTCTTTAGCATGGTGAACAGAACTGCACACAATACTCCAGGTGTAGTCTCACCAATGTTCTATCCAGTGTCACATGATGTCCCAACTCTTGTACTCAATGTCCTGTCCGAAGAACGCAAGCGTGCCATATGCCTTCTTCACCACTTTGTCTCCCCATATTGACATATTCAAGAAATTATATTTTTGCCCCCCAGAGGTTCCATGGAAGCGGTGTCACAGGAAAACAGAATTTTCAAAAGGGCTTTTGGCAGATTCAAAGATTATAGAGGAGCAAGATCGGCCGCTCCTCCGAAATCCAATGGACTGATGTGAAGTACGTAACGGAACGTCACGGCCGTCATTTTACCATTATGCCTCCCGCTGTGTAATCCGCTCCAAAGCTACAGAGCAGTTGCAAGCAAAGATTATACAGGAGCAAGATGCATTAGAAAGTTATTATATTTATTTGTAATAGATCTTTACTTTCCTCTCGATCTCAATCCCTCTCCCCTCTCTTCTCTCTATTTATCCCCTCTCTTCTCTCGATCTCTCTCTCTTCCCTCCCTCCCCTCTCTCTCTCCTTCCCTTCCCTTCGCTCTCTCTTTCCCTTCCCACTCTCTCTCCCTCCTTCCCTCTCTCTCTCTCTCTTCCTCCTTCCCACTCTCTCTCCCTCCTTCCCTCTCTCTCTTTCCCAACTTCCCTCTCTCTCCCTCCCTTTTCCCCCTGTCCCCCATTTCCCTCCCATCTTTCCTCCCCAGCCCCCTCCTTGCCCCCTTCCCTTGCATTGTATTGTGCAGTTTCCCTTGTATTGCTTTAACACACACTGTGCTCAATATTAAATGTAACTTATATATAAATATTTATATGAATGTTTGTGCCTGTGTGGTGTCTCTGCAGTCTGACCCCCGACAACAGCGCCACTTCAGGCCGGATGATGTCACTGCAACCTCCAGTGTTCCAGCTTCCAGCCCAGCTTCTCATCAGACATTGGATAATTTGAACTTTTAGTTTCCCACCACTTTGGGCGTGTTTGCTCGCTGTAGATTATTTTTCTCTTTTCACTTTTAACACTATTGACCTCGCCGGGTTTAGCTATTAGTTTATTCTTATTTCCTTGCTGTGTTTTCTTTGGTTTGCATTGTTGCCAACGTCTCCCAGCCGTTGCTGGGTGCTGTATTTCTCGGGACACGATCCCCCGCTGGAGGATGAGTTGCGACTGTGTCTCGTCCATCCTGCGGCTTTTGCATTGCTCTCCTTACACCCCTCGGCATACGGCCGGGATGGTCGAGTGCGCCCGCGGGCCCCACCGTCCCGACCCACAGCCGGAGCACTGCCTGCGCCCGCGGGCCCCACCGTCCCGACCCACAGCCGGGGTGCCCCCGACCCACAGCAGGAGCCGCCGTCGACCATGCTTGCGCACCTTCCAGGAGAAGGTGAGCGCGCTCTATCCCTTTTTGCCTGTGAGTTGACGAGTTTTGGTTGCCGCGTTTCGTTGGCCTGCTCGTTTTCATTCCTTCGCTTCCGGGGCGTCACCTGATGGTCAGACCACTTACAGTTGAGCCCTCGTCAGTGGTTCCGACAACTGTCATGCGACGTCATGGGTTAAGGGGAGTGTCCTGCTGCATCAACAGATCTTACCTTGAGATCACCAGTCTACAGGCAGCTGAGCTCAAGTCAACACCCTCGCTCAGCAGCAGCAGCAATGACTCAATATGTTAGAGAGTCCCAACGCACATGTATGTCAAACTTATCTCACCAAATAAAGTCACTGTTTGACCACGAAGTTTGGACTCGCTACAGTGTTTTATTTTGGGAAATCTAACATGGGCAGGACATACACAGTGAATGGTAGGGTTCTGGCTAGTGTTGTAGAGCAGAGGGATCAAGGAGTACAGGTACAGAGTTCCCTGAAAGTGGCGTCACAGGTAGATAAGGTGGTCAAGAAGTCTTTTGGCACATTGGCCTACATCGGTCAGGTGTTTGAGTAGGATCCGGAGGTGAGGGGGTAACAGAGACAGGGAGGGGTGTAGGGGCCAGAGGGGAGGGGATTACAGAGACAGGGAGGGAGAGGACAGAGAGAGGGGGGTTGTAGGGGTCAGTGGGGAGGGAAGGGGGTTACAGAGATGGGAGAAGGGGGTGTAGGGGCCGTGTAAGTTTGACAACAGGTACAAGTGTGAATCTAACTGCTAATTTTTAGGGTTGGTACAGAAACAGTTGTTACTCACTGCATTCGTCCCCACAGACAGCTGAGGAGGGGAGAAAAGGAGGAAGGAGTTTAGTTAATAACAAGTGATTCAAGGATCTAAACCCTCCCTCGCTCCCGCAGTGCGGAGCTCCCTCCTCAGCGCCCCTCCCTCCCTCCTGCCCTCCCTCCTTCCCTCCCTCCACCCCTCCCTCCCACCCTGCACACCGCCCCTCCCTCCCTCCTTCCCTCCCTCCCGCAGTGCGGCACTCCCTCCTCACTACAAGATGAAAGGGCTGCAGAAGATAGGGAAATATTTAGCCTCTGACCTGATTTTCATTTAACTTGGAGAAAGGCATGTAACATATCTAGGGGTTCATATTCTGTGGAGATAGAATCTACTAAATTCCAATCTTTAATCCAACTTTACTGGACTTCATCTTCCCAGCTGTTATCAGGCAACTGAACCATCCACTCACCAACTAGAGAGCAGTCCTGACCTCCCATCTACCCCATTGGAGACCCCCAGTCTATCTTTAATCGGATTTTACCTTGCACTAAACGTTATTCCCTTCATCCTGTATCTGTACACTGTGGACGGCTCGATTGTAATTATGTATATTCTTTCCGCTGGCTGGTTACCACGCAACAAAAAAGCTTTTCAATGTACCTCGGTACACGTGACAATAAACTAAACTAATTTAATTTAAACTAAACTGAACTAAACTCAATTAAACTAAACTCTATTAATCAAATTAAACTAAATTAAACTAAATTAAATTAAACTAAACTGAACCAGATTATCTAACTTAAGTTAAATTAAGAAAAACTAAACGCATTTCCCTCTCCCCTGAATCTCAGTCTGAACATGGGTCTCCAACCGAAATGTGACCCATTCCTTCTCTCCAGAGATGCTGCCTGACCCGCTGAGTTATTCCAAAACTTTGTATCTAAACTAAACTAAATATCACAAAGTGCCCACAATGTCTGGGCTGAACATGATGCCAAATTATACTAATCTCCTCTGCCTGCACATGATCCATATCCCTCTGTTCCCTGCATATCGATCTGCCTATCCAAAAGCCTCTCAAACGCCACTATCGTATCTGCCTCCACCAGCAACCCTGGCAGCACGTTCCAGGCACCCACCACCCTCTGTGTAAAAAACACTTGACCTGCAAAAGGGCCCATTTCCACTCTGTATCACTTTATGAAATTTAGAAGGCTGAGAGGGGATCTTATTGAAACATATAAGATTATTAAGGGATTGGGCATGCTGGAGGCAGGAAATATGTTCCCGATGTTTCCAGAACCAGGGGCCACAATTTATGAACTTTTGCTCCCAGAGAATTGTGAATCTGTGGAATTCTCTGCCTCAAAAGGCAGTGGAGGCCAATTCTCTGGATGCTTTAAAGAGAGAGAATTAGATAGCTCTTAAAGATAGCGGAGTCAAGGGATATGGGGAGAAGGTGTGTTCATCCACTATCATATACGTGGTACAGACAGTGGATGATCAGCCATGATCATAGTGAATGGCAGTGCTTGCTCAAAGGGCCGAATGGCCTACCCCTGCACCTATTGTCTATTGTCTATGACTCTAGGCTGGATTACACCAAAGATACACACAAAGTGCTGGAGTAATTCAGCAGGTCTGGCAGCATCTCTGGAGAACGCGGATAGGTGCAAAGTGCTGGAGTAACTCAGCGGGACAGGCAGCATCTCAGGAGAGAAGGAATGCTTTTTACACCTTACCCTTCCATATCTCTGCGTCGCCCTCTCCCCTGACTCTCACTCTGAAGAAGGGTCTCGACCCAAAACATCACCCACTCCTTCTCTCCAGAGATGCTGCCTGACCCACTGAGTTACTCCAGCACTTTGTGTCTATTGAAGGCAGTAAAGGCTTGTACATATTTACCAAGTGAAAACACAAAGGAGTAAATCAAATCAATGAGCTTCTGAAAGGTATAAAGTATAGTCCCTGTATAGACTAATGGAAGGGAGGGATAGAGAGCGAGACAGTCAAACCTGATAAAGCGGAGAGGCCCAGGGATATCGGAATACAATTAGCTTCTTCCCCACCAAACCCAAACATGTCCACCCTCACCAGCACATCCAGACTATTCCCTAATTGTGTTTAAAAACCCAATGCCCCCCTCCCTCTCTCACTCCCCCCTCTCCACTCCTCTCTCCCTCTCTCTCCTCCCTCTCACCCAACTCTCCCTCCCCCTCCCTCCATCCTACTCCCTCCATCCCTCCCCCTCTCCCTCCCTCTGCTTTATCCACCCTCCCCCTTCTCTCCTTCCCTCACATTCTACCCTACTTCTCTTCCTTCCTCCCTTCCACTCTATCTCCCTCCCTTCCCCCCACAACCTTCCTCCCACACGCCCCTCCCTCCCGCAGTGCAGCTCTCCCTCCTCTCCGCCCCCCTTCATCCCCCTCTACCCTTCTCCCTCCCTCCCGCATTGCGGCGCTCCTTTCTCACCACTCCTCACCCCCCTCTCTATCCCCCCTTCTCTCCTTCCCCTATCTCTCCATCCCTCAGTCTCCTTTCTTCCCTCCCGCTTTCCCTTCCTTTCCATCTTCCCTCACTCCCTCTGTCTCTCCCTCTCTCCCTACCACTGCTTCCCTGTCCCACACTCTCACTCTCTCCCTCTCTCTCTCCCTCCCTCCCCCTCTCACCCATTTTGAAGTCCTTGGTGTAAGTTATAACCGGGTCCAGCTGAGGGGAACATTCGTCCTCAGAAGCCACGATCAGACAGCGGTTCATCAGGTCCAGGAACTTGGACCAGAGCCGGCGGTCGCAGTTCATACAAGCGCAGCCCCTGTGGGCCAACACAGTGAGAAGGAGAAACACAGAAGCCAGACTATTCTGCGACATCTTGACCTCGGCGCTGGCTGAAAAACCTTCTCGTCTTGTGGGCGACATCGTCCGAGAACCTCCCCGACGCTCAACAAAGGTCTCCAGGATGTCCCGTCACAAAGACCAACCCACGCCCCGACACAAACATTGGAGACACAGAGTGCTGGAGTTAAACCCCTGTCTCACAGTGCGTGTTGGCCCACGAGTGACCCCGAGTTTTCACTCGTGGTGATCTCGTACGATGAACGTAGCGGCAACGTCGGAACTCGCACGTTCAACTTGTCCACTCGTGGCGCTAACGGCAGGTACTTGGGAAACTTGTTAACTCGTGAAAAAAATCAAACATGTTTGATTTTTTCCACGAGTCAAATTAACTGTTCAAGTTAAAAATGGAAACATTTAAACTCGTTGCAATAACTAATGGCCCGTGCGTTTACCTTAGTGTCTCGTGAGTCTATCGTGGGAATTTTTTTATAATCTTAAAGGGACTGAACCAAAGATAGTCACAAAATGCTGGAGTAATTACATGTGGTTAAGTTACATGTGACTCCGGGAGGTAAAGAGGCTTGTGAAATAAAAATGCTGAAATACGCGCGGATCAACGCGGGGTATCCAGAGCTGAAAGTTGCAATGAAATGAGATTGAACAAGACGACTTTGACACAAAAAGCAGGAGTAACTCAGCGGGACAGGTGGCAGGAGAGAAGGAAAAATGCAAAAAAAGTGAAACTATCCCCAGGGAAAATCAAGAACTTCTTGGCTCCCTTCTCCTCTGACCTTAACGCAGCGATCCCCCCCTTCTCTGTGTTATGTGTGTCAACATGCATTCATTCCTGAATTCAGAGAAAAAGGCGAATGTATTCCCCCCCTCGCCCCCCGAAAACAAACCTAATCCACGTTTCCCAAACACCAGTCCGAAGAAGGATCTCAACCCGAAACGTCACCCATCCCTTCTCTCCAGAGATGCTGCCTGTCCCGTGAGTTACTCCAGCTTTTTGTGTCTATTTTTCCCAAACACTCGTTAGAATCAAGAAGCCATCTCTTGGGCTTTATATATGAGAACCATCTCCACTTTCAGGTTTTTTCTGGAGGGATTAAAACTAATTAAATGTGTGGAACAAACTAAAAATGCAAAACTGGAAATAAAATTAAGTTTGTCTAAATATCAAACGCGTATGCATTGCAATTTGCAGCGGAAACACTGGATAGAAAGTATTCAGTAGCGCGCACACCACACACACATATGTCCTACTTCCCGCTGTTAAGTTACTTAAGTTATATATATATATATATATACACATACACATGTCCATGTGCTGTATATATACATTTGTGTGGTTCCTGGGTTGCCTACTATATATAACTATATTGCCTACTATATTGCCTATATATAAAATGAGAGAGAGAGAGAGAGAGAGAGTATATATATATAGAAACTTAGAAACATAGACAATAGGTGCAGGGGTAGGCCATTCAGCCCTTCCAGCCTGCACCGCCATTCAATATGATCATGGCTGATCATCCAACTCAGTATCCTGTACCTGCCTTCTCTCCATACCCCCTGATCCCTTTAGCCACAAGGGCCACATCTAACTTAAATATAGCCAATGAACTGGCTTCAACTACCTTCTGTGGCAGAGAATTCCACAGACTCACCACTCTCACAATTGCAGTATATATAATATATATATGTATTTGTAGTATAATATGTATATACATATTATATATATTATATATATTTTAATTCCAACCCCGAAGCAATTGAGAGGCGATTTCTTGGGGCCATGTAATTTAACGTGTGTCTTTGCTTTAAAAGTGAAGCTGTTTAATTGTTTACGCTGTGCTGTGTTTCGTGTTGGGGAGAGTGCTGCTGTTATGCTTTCGATTCTATTCTGCCCTCCCCCTTCCACAGAAAAATGCCTAAATTTGTCTTTGTGCCCGCTCACCTGGGAGCAATCCAAACCAGGGGAACAATGAACCCTCAGAGGTTTCGCGTTCCTTGCTCTTGTATATGGACCTCGCTCGCTCGCAACTGTATGAACGCTCGATCAACCAGACATCGGCCAACACGGAGGCCTGATTACTGAAAACAAAGTCAACTTGTACCAGACCTCATCATCTTCCTTCCGCCCACCTGTAACCACGGCACCACACTTTCAACAGAAACTTAATATTTAAAGAATATATTTTGGGACATTGGATTGTCTGAAGAAGGGTCCCGAGCAGAAACGCTGTGTGTGTGTGTGTGTGTGTGTGTGTGTGTGTGTGTGTGTGTGTGTGTGTGTGTGTGTGTGTGTGTGTGTGTGTGTGTGTGTGTGTGTGTGTGTGTGTGTGTGTGTGTGTGTGTGTGTGTGTGTGTGTGTGTCTCTCTCTCTCTCTCTCTGTCTGTCTGTGTGTATCTGTGTGTGTGTGTGTGTGTGTGTGTGTGTGTCTGCTGTCGGGTCCCGGTGGCCGCTCAAAGTCAGTCACCCGAGCTGCTTCCTTCCTCAGAAGTGGCGGCCAGTTCTGCTGTCCGTGCCCGGAGCGCTGCGGCAGCCACCCAAGCTAATTCACTCCACGGCCACAAGAAAACCATATAGCAATGATAGCACGGAAACAAGCCATCTCGGACCTTTTACTCCGTGCTGAACACTACTCACCTAGTCCCATCTACCTGCAATCAGACCGGAGCGTGGCAAGTGGGTTACTGACCCCAATCCCCTCCTTCACAACGCCAGACTCCCCAAATACTATGAACTGAGCTCTCCCCCACCCCGGGAAATACAGTATTTAAAAACATAAAGCACCAAGAAATGCACTTACCACGTTATTGGTTGCTGGAGGGTGCGCATTTTCCCTTTGTAGGTCATATCAATAGATGCGGCCGCGCTGAAATAACTCAAAGCCACAGGATGGAGATGTCTTCTTTAACATTGTTGCTTTATTAAAACATACCTTCATTCACGGTTGGCTCAAGAGTAATGGGAGAGGAACTTGGTAACTCGGGAGAGGAAGTTGGAGCATCGCAGAAATGACATACCCGTGGGAACTCGGTTACACACTTGATCATAAACTTGAAGTCTCGTACACAACCACGAGTCTTTCACTCGGGGTACCTCGTGGGTCAACTCGCACCGTGAGACAGGGTCAGTCTCTGGGTGAGTCTGATGAGTTTGAGTCCGCGCGGCTCCAGTCTCAGTGTCTCAGGTGCCCTGTGAGAAGGGCGGAGTGTCAGTGATTACGAGAGATACTGGCAACTTAAAGTGATCTTGACAAACTGAGAGACTGGGAGGGGAGGAGAGCTTTATTAAATTTAATTCTTTATTTCAAAAAGATTAAAAGAATAAAAAGCAAGTGTGAAACAACATACAAAAAACAAAACAAGAATATTTATAAAGTGTCATAAACAATATCTATAAATAAATTAAATCGTATGTGTCTGAAAAGGAGCAGGAAGAAGCCACAGCTTATTAATTCCCACCCCTTATTCAACTGCTTATAATGATCTTATACAGATTTAGCAGCTATATGTACACCACATGTACACCAGCAGCTATATGTACACCAAATGATTTACATGTATACACTAATCAAATATTTACAAAGCCATACAAGAAAAGAGAGAAAAACAGAAAAAAAGAAAATAAAAAACCTCATACACTATCCAGTATGTCTTAGTCATATATACAACCCATCACCCTATAATCACCCTTCCCAATTCAATCAGTATAACAAATATCCTACACAATCATTTATCCTCATCCCAATATCCTTTAAAAAATGTTTTTGTACATCTTTTTAAACTGAATTATGTTTATGCTAAGTTTTCTCTCCTGTTCCAGACCATTCCACAAATTCACCCCACAGATTGCTACGCACATACTTTTAAGAGTTGTTCTGACATTGAGTTTTTTCAAATTATGTTCCCCTCTCAAATTATACCCACCCTGTCTTTCCATAAACAGTTTTTGTATATTTCCTGGAAGTAAATTATTTCTTGCTTTGTGCATGATTTGTGCAATCTTAAATTTTGCAATTTTAAATCTTAAAGTGATCAATGTCGTCCTCAATGGTCCTTCTTCATTCTCGGAGGCTCCCCCATCTCTAAAACCAGAGGGCACGGGTTTAAGGTAAGTGGGAAGAGATTTAATTAGGACCCAAGGGACAATGTTTTCATGCTCACTGCAATGGGTATATGGAATGAGCTGCCAGAGGTAACTGCAATGGTGGGTACAATAACAGTGTTTAAAAGGCATTTGAACAGGTTCATGGATAGGAGAAGCTTAGAAGGATATGGGCCAAATGCGGGCAGATGGGACTAGCTGCTTTCGACATCTTGGTGGACATAGATATGGGTCAGAAGGGTCTGTTTCCGTACTGTTTGACACTTTGACTCTTTAACTGCCACCCCCAAATCTCACCTGACAAACACCATGGCCAAGAGCGCTGAACTCACTCAGGACTGCAATGGGACCTTTGCTATAGAGAGTAAGGTAACGTGCCTCAACAACGATCAACCAGTGGCACTAACATCCGTGGCGATTAAGTGCTTTGGGAGGTTGGTAATGACGCTTATCAACTCCTACCTCAACAAGAAACTCGACACATTACAGTTTGTCTACCACCACAACAGGTCAACGGAGGATGCAATCTCACTGGTTCTCCACTGCATTGGCCACTAGGACAATAAAAACACAAATGTCAGGTGTTGTTGGTAGATTACAGTGTGGCGTTCAATACCATCATTCCCTCCAAGCTTGTTACGCGATGGAGCTCAAACATGAGGAGTACTTGTGGTTGAGCAAACCCCCGCTCAGTCGGAAGTATTCATCGGACCCAGGCGCCATAATCCTTCCCGGGAGCCAATCCCACATAACCTGAGCCGCCTTTCATCGACACCCTTCGTCTCCCTCCGAGACGCACGAAGACATGTCT
Organism: Okamejei kenojei; assembly: GCA_035221665.1. Classification (NCBI taxonomy): domain Eukaryota; kingdom Metazoa; phylum Chordata; class Chondrichthyes; order Rajiformes; family Rajidae; genus Okamejei; species Okamejei kenojei. The sequence goes on from JAVHYY010000716.1 coordinate 40,916, forward strand.
TGTATGGGCTCCTCCTCCACACCCTGCACTTCCTCGCCCTGGTCCACTGACCGGACACCAAGTGCGATCGGTGTTGCCTTCCAGTTGCAAGTGGTGCCCCCGGTGGGGGGTCCCTCTATGCAGAGAATCTCTGCCTCTACATTGGGGACCTGGGGTGGAGGGTATTGTACCGAGGTGTTCCATGCAACCTGTTTCTCTCGCGGTTCACAGACTCGCCAGCCGCCTGCCACTTTTGTGGGCTGGAAGAGTCTGTGAACCACGTGTATGGAGTGTGTGAGGCTGCCGCCACTGTTTAAATACCTAAAGGGGCTGCTCCTTGCCTTTTTCACCCACCATCCTCGTCTTTGGACACCCTGTGCATAGGGGAGAGGGTATGACTGAAGATGTGCTGGTAGGATTGCTCTTGGGCCTGGCCAAGCTGGCCTTCCACGAGTCACAGTGCAAGGCCGTGGAGGGCTTTACCCGAGCCAGCTGCCTGCCCCTTTTCCGGGGGTACGTCCGCGCCCGGGTGGTACTAGAAAGGGACTATGCACGCTGTCCATGGCACCTGGAGGAATTTCCGGGACCGTTGGGCACCGAGGGGGGTGAATGTATCCTGGACAAGGATTGTAACATAGTTGTTTAGTAGTTTATTTGTTTTGTCTTGTGCTATGGTGGTGGGTTCTGTTTTGTTTTATTGTGTTGAAAAAATACTGTTTTAATATTTGAACCAATATTTTTGATTTTAACAAAAAGCTGGTTATGCGACGAGGTGTGGTGTTACGGAGCTCCCGTCCAAACACAAACACGAGTGAATTTAAATTTCTTTTGGGATTTCGGAGGAGGCACAGCAGCACTTTAAAACATCCTTGACTATCGCTGCATCGTTGCAGAGATTTATTTTAAAAGTTTCTGCTTGTTTTGGGACTGTGAGCAGTCTTATCAGCTATCCGCGTAGCACCCAAAACAGTGGCTGGCAACCTGGCAGGAAACTGCAACAAACCAAAAGGGGGGGAAATCTTCCTGCTGTGTGCGGAACAACCCACACCCCCGTTATTGCCGCGTCGGTGCTGACTGGGCCGGTCTGGCTTTCATGCGGTGTGGGAGGTTTTCTGCACCGTCTCGTTCTTCTTCTACGACATTGGGACCTGGAGCTGGAGACACCTCCTTTTTCTCGGAGATAGGAGTTTTCCAACAACAACGGATGCAGGCAAATCCCTTTTGTTGCTGCAGGAGCATCAAAGACCAGCTGGGATTGTCTGTGAAGGTCGGCAGCTCACCAGGGAACGCAGGAGAGCCGAGATTGCCGGTCAAAGAGGTGGTGACGCAGCAGTGTTTCGGGGGAGCCGCCTTTATCACCATTTGAGGCAACACCACTTTGCCTCCCTCCCTCGAACAGTTCCATATTGTTTTTGTGTGTGGACCATGGCCTCGTGGACTGTCTGTGTTGTCTTCCATTGTCTTGAAGTGTTATGTTTAAATTATAGCTCCTGATACCATGCAGGGCCAGCGTTCTGGGGGAGCGGGGCCTTCCAGGAGCTATGCCAAGGCAGCTGCTTCAGCTGCTTCGGCTGCTCCTCTTGGGGTCCCCGTTCTCCATGAGGAACCTGCCTTCTGAGCATGGGGTAAGGTGCAACATCCCCCCCAGATTGAAACGTGGAGGCCCAAGCCCGCAGGCGTCCTGTACGTGGGCAGGATGTTGGGGAAGGCTGTGTTCTTCCTCGAGTCCGTGGAGTGGGTGAACGGGGTGGTGAGTAAAGGGGGCTCAGTAAGGTGAACATTCCTGCAGGTAGAGCCATTGACAGAGCGGGTGGTCCTGGCCAACGTCTTGCCCTGCATCACAAACGAGGCCCCCCCTTCCCCACCTTCACATCCTGGGGAAGGTACTCACGGAATTCACCTAGGCAGTGCACAAGAGTCATAGACAGTCATAGATTTATACAGTGTGGAAACAGGCCATTCGACCCAACTTGCCCACACTGGCTAACATGTCCCAGCTACAGGAGTCCCACCTGTCCGTGTTTGGTCCATCTCTCTCAAAACCTATATCCACCGGGTGGTGCCCACAATGGGCGCCTCGCCAACAGTCTGTCTCGTCCGTTCCTTCTTTGTTGTTCTATGGCATGTGTTAAGTAAGTAAAGTAAAGTATCCTTTATTGTCATTCAGACCTTCCGGTCTGAACGAAATTTCGTGCCTTGCAGTCATACATATAATCAAATTACAAAAACACACAATAAACACAAATTTAACAATCCACCACAGTGAGTTCACCAGGCACCTCCTCACTGTGATGGAAGGCAAAGTCTTAAAGTCTTTGTCTCTTCCCTCCTTGTTCTCCCTCTGCGCTGAGGTGATGCAGGCTTCCGATGTTGTGAGCCCACCGGTGATGGTAAGTAAGTCAGTCCCCGCGGTTGAATCCGAGTTCCGTGAATGGGCCGGTTCAAAAGCCGTGGCCTGGGGTGGTCCTGTATGTTTTAGTGTTCTTTAGCTTGGTTTAAGTTGTGGGAGGGGGAAATTTTGTTTAATCTCTTACCTCGACAGAGATGCGATTATTTACCGTTTCATATCTCCGTCTGCACTGTAGCCAAACATCGAGGAGCTGGTGTAATTCCGGTCCTAAACTTACCCCCCCCCTTAGTCTGGTTCAGTCAAACACCGAATACGAGCATCGTAAATCTAAAAAGATAAAAAAACAACTCTCCTTATTGTGCACAATTCGCATACCAATACATACACAGTCCAATACGATCTTATTACGGTATTAATAATTTGGACGAGGGAATTATATAATAATGAGTTAAAGAAGGAACTGCAGATGCTGGAAAATCGAAGGTACACAAAATGCTGGAGAAACTCAGCGGGTGCAGCAGCATCTAGGAGTGAAGGAGATGGACAACGTTTCGAGCCAAAACCCTTCTTCAGACTGATGGGGGGGGGGGGGGGGGGTTATCCCCTCCTCTCCATCGCAGGGATACCCTCCCTGACCGACATCCACTATAAACCCACTGACTCCCACGGCTACCTGGACTACTGTTCCTCCCACCCTGTTTCCTGTAAGTACTCCATCCCCTATTCCCAATTCCCTCTGTCCTATGCCGCATCTGCTCCCAGGATGAGTGTTCCACACCAGGGCATCACAAATGTCCTCATTCTTCAGAGAACGGGATACCCTGGAGGTTAAGTACACCGATAAATCGTTAGCTTTCATAACCCAGCACGTAGGCGCAAGGCGGGGCCGGGCTCAATAGGTTATATCCGTGCGCCCCCCCTACCCACCCACCCCACTATCGATGAGGCTCTCACCAGGTCCTCGTCAATACCCAGTAACACTGCCCTCCTCTCCTCACCCTCCCAATGGGCTCGACAGGGGGGGGGGGGGGCCAAGGGGGGGGGGGGGGGGGGGGGGGGGCAAGAGTCCCCCTGGTCCTCACCTTTCACCCCACCAGCCAGCACTACAACACATAGTCCTCCGCCAGTGTCGCCACCTCCAACGTGACCCCACCACTCGCCCACATCTTCCCATCTCCCCCTCGGTCTCCTCCGCAAAGACTGCTCCCTCCGCAACTCCCCTTGGCAAACTTCCCCTTCCCTCCCGATCCACTCTTCCCCGGCACTTCCCTTGCAACCGCAAGAATGGCTATACTTGTTTGCTTTACCCTCCCCCCTCCACACCATTCAAGGACCCAGCAGTCATTCCAGGTGGACAGAGGTTCACCTGCACCCCTCTAATCCTCATCTATCGCATTGCCTGGCTCTAGAAGTCTACTGATCTATATCGTCCGCAAAACAACCCGACCTCCCGAGGCTCACGAATTCAACACCCTTCTCATTCCGTAAACAAACCTCTCTGTCCTGGGCCTCCTCATGCCAGAGTGAGCCACACCGTAAATTGGAGGAACAGCACCTCATATTCCGCTGGGGATTCTGCAACTTCTTGGCATAACATTGCTTCTCCAATTCTGTTATCCCCTGCTGTCTCCTCCACCTTCCTACCCTCTCCCTCACCCTCGGGCCTGCCTCCTCCATTTCCTTTCTATCAACGAGCCCCACCCCCCTCCTCACCTCCTCCCACCCCCCATTAGTCTGAAGAAGTGTTTGGCCCGAAACATTGCCTATCTCCTTCGCTCTATAGATGCTGCTGCACCAACTGAGTTTCTCCAGCATTCTGTGTACCCCATAATTAATGATTTGGACAAGGGAATTAAATGCAACATATCCAAGTTTGCGATGACACGAAGCTGGGGGCATGTTAGCTGTGAGGAGGATGCTATCAGCCCGCAAGGATGACTTGGATAGGTTGGGTGAGTGGGCCAAAGCATGGCAGAAGCAGTATAATGTGGATAAATGAGAGATATCCTCTTTGGTGCAAGAACAGAAAGTAGACAATATCTGAAAGGAGGCCGATTAGGAAAAGGGGCTTGCAACGAGACCTGGTTTCATGGTACACCAGTCCTTGAAAGTAGGCATGCAACTTCAAAATTCTTAAGCGGTTTGGACAGGGTAGATGCCAGGAAGATTGTTCCCCGAATGTTGCGAAATCAGAACACTGTCACACTTATAAGGATATGGGGGAAGTCTTTAGGACCCGATGTGAAACACAATTTTCACATAGAGAGGGTGAATCTGTGGAAATTTCTCACCACAGAAGGTAGTTGAGGCCAATTCATTGGCTATATTTAAGAGGGAGTTAGATGTGCCCTTGTGCTAAAGGGCACGGGGGTAATGGAGAGAAGGCAGACAGGATACAGATTTGGATGATCAGCCATGATCATATTGCTGGCGGTGGAGGCTTGAAGGGCCCGAATGGTCTACTCCCTGCACCTATTTCTAAGTTTTCTATGTTTCCATGGGTCCGATCCTTAGTCTCCACTACTCGAGCCAACAGCCTCGCACAAAAAAGAACCACACCCCAGAAGATCGGCTCACCCCAACGTGCTCCCCACTCTTTTAAACTTTTACTGAAACCATGGCGTGAAAATACATAGGTGGGGGGGGGAAACCCCTACAAGCCAATTATCAAAAAGGGTCTCTCAATACATAGAATGACAGTTTCCTAACCCAATCCTATAATGTCATATAACAGTAGTTTCAACACAAAGCACTTACGGGGAAACACTTCAGTAAAATAAAGAAACATTCTCACAGGAAATAAACATCTGGGTGAGCCCTCTCCTAGACCAACATAATTAGTGGCGGAGACTCTGCAACATTATTGTAACCCATCATTTCCCCAACCCAATCCTAACCCGCATCAGCAACAGTACCAAGCTCCCCCCCTTTCTGCAAATTCTCATACATCTTCACAATTAAAGCATCTGGACATCAACCTCTATCCAACCCCTTCCCAGACCACAGACTTTTCTGGAGCCACGATCCAATGGTGTTACAGCTTTTGCAAAAGAGATAAAGCAGGTTTTATAAAAGAAAAAAGCGGAAATACTGCATTTTGTCAAGTAACCAAAAATGCCCTGATGGTGCCTCAGCTGGAGACTGACCTCAGAGCTCCAACTGTGGGAGCCTGCAGGACTTAACATCACTGAGCTGGCGATCCCTGTTGGGGATCGACCTCTGAGCTTCCACCAAGGGAGCCTGTGAACTTTAACATCGTGGAGCTCGCGAAGTCTCTGGTTTAGTGACCGACTTCGGAGGTCTCCAAGCCGTAGAAGCCGACAAGGGGAGATTCGATCGCCCCGACTCGGAACATCGAACGCCCAATGCGGGAGCTACAATCAACCCAACGCGGGAAATTGATCGCCCCGACGGCTGAGGCTTCGATCAACTGCGCGGTCTTGATCACCTTTATGTAGCTGTGCGTCCCCCATTTGTGCTTTTTGTTGTATGCTGCATGGTAATTTGCGTTTCATCATGTACCTTAATAGGTACACTTGACAATAAACAAGTCAAGTCACTCAAGTCACTTTTTTTTTTTTGTTATTTTTTATTTCTATAGCACATTTAAAAAACAACTCGCATTGATCAAAGTGCTTTACATTGGTGGAGGTACAACGTATACAACAGTGGTTCATAGATTAAGTACATACAAAAATACATTACAGTGGCTTACAAAAGTTTTCATACCCCTTGAACTTTCCACATTTTGTCAACGTTACAACCACAAACGTAATGTATTTTATTGGATATGGATGTGAAAAGAGACCAAAACAAAGTGGTGCATAATTGTGTAGTGGAAAGGAAAATGATACATGGTTCCAAATTTTTGTTACAATAAATAACTGAAAAAGTGGTTTTGTGCAAACGTATTCGAGCCGCCCCCTGAGTCTATCTTTGTAGAACCACATTTTTCGCTGCAAATACAGATGCCAGTCTTTTGGGGTATGTCCTCTACCAGCTTTGCACATCTAGAGACAGAAATTTTTGCCCATTCATTGCAAAATAGCTCCAGCTCAGTCAGATCGATTGGAGAGCGTCTTGAACAGCACTTTGAATCTGCCAGAGATTCTCAATTGGACTTTGACTGGGCCATTCTACACAGAATATGCTTTGATCTAAACCAATCCATTGTAGCTCTGGCTGTATGTCAGGGTCGTTGTCCTGCTGGAAGGTGACCTCCACCCCAGTCTCATCTTTTGCAGACTCAACAGTTTTCTTCCAAGATTGCCCTGTATCTTGGCTCCATCCCTCTTCCCATCAACTCTGACCAGCTTCCCTATCCTTCTGAAAAAAGCATCCCCACAGCTGATGTGCCACCACCATGTTTCACAGTGGGGATGGTGTGTTTCAGAGTGACGTGCAGTGTTAGTTTTCCGCCACATATACGTTTTGCATGGCCAAACACTTCAATTTTGGTCTCATCAATCAGAGCACCTTCTTCCACATGTTTGCTGTTCCCCACATGGCTTGGTGGCAAACTGCAAACGGGACCTCTTATGGCTTTGTTTCAACACTGGCTTTCTTCTTTGCCACTCTTCCATAAAGGCCCGATTTGTAGAGTGCACGACTAATAGTTGTCCTGTGGACAGATTCTCCACCTGAGCTGTGGATCTCTGCAGCTCCTCCAGATTTACCATGGGCCCTCTTGAATGCTTCTTTGATCAATGCTCTCTTGCCCAGCCTCTCAGTTTAGGTGGACGGCATGTCTAGGTAGGTTTGCAGTTGTGCCATACTCCATTATCAGATATGGATGGAACAGTGCTCCCGTGAGATGTTCGAACCTTGGATATTTTTTTATAAACCTAAGCCTGCTTTTAAACTCTCCACAAATTTATTCCCTGACCTGTCTGGTGGTTCCATGGGCTTCAGATGCTGTTGTTCACTAATTTTGCTCTAACAAACCCTCTGAGGCCTCACAGAACGGCTGTATTAATACTGATATTAGATTACACCCAAGTGGACCTATTTACTAATTAGGTACTTCTGAAGGCATTGGTTCACTGGATTTTAGTTTTGGGGGTAACAGAGTAAAGGGGGCTGAATACAATTGCACGCCAACACTTTATCAGTTTTTTATTCAGTAAATAAAAAATTGAAAACAATGTATCATTTCCTTCTCACTTCACAATTATGGAGCCACCTTTGTGTTGGTCTATCACATAAATCTAATAAAAACTTTTACATTGTGGTTGAATGTGACAAAATGTTGAAAAAGGTTCAAGGGGTATGAAAAATTTTGCAAGCCACTGTACATAATGCCCTCCCTCAGAGACGTCAAGAAAGGCTTCTGAGAGTAAAGATGATTTTTAAGTCTCGACTTAAAAAAGTCGATGGAGGGGGCAGTTCTGATGGGAAGAGGGATGCTGTTCACAGTCTAGGAGCTGCAACCACAAAGACGCGGTCGGGCGCTGAGTTATGCCTAGAACGCGAGATGTTCAGTAACCACAAGTCGGCCGATCTGAGGGACCTGGAGGTGGTGTGGTGGGTAAGCTGACTTTTGATGTAGGCGGGGGCAAGTACAAAGGGGACTTTGGTAACATAAAGAGGAACTTGAAATTTATTCAGAACTGCACAGGGAGCCAGTGGAGAGATGCCAGAATGTGGTGATGTGGTCCCTTTTTTGGTGCCGGTCAGGAGTCTCGCTGCAGCTTATTGGGACAATTACAGGTGGGACAGGGATGATTGGCTGATGCCAGTGCAAAGGGAGTTGCAGTAATGAGGGCGGGGTGGGGATGAATGCTTGGAGGATCTTTCGAGGTCATCATACTGGAGGAATTGTTTTATTTTAGCTATCGTCCCGAAGCTGGAAGAAACTAGCTTTTACCACGCATGTGACTTGTTTGTCAAATTTCAACGCTGATCAAATATCATGCACAAGGTTTTTTGACGTGAGGTTTGAGTATATGGGTCAGGCTATCCAGGATGCCTGCATTCGTTTTTGATTGAGTCCGAGGGGCAGAGAAGGATGCCCTCAGGCTTACTCTCGTTTAGTTGTAGGAAGTTCTGGCCATCCAACACTTTATATTTCTCGAGGCAGTGGGAAAGGTTAAGTATATTTGATTGGATGTTGGCTTCAGAGGGAGATAGATTGTGTATCGTCTACATAGCAATGGAAGTGGAAATGCCGTGCCCTTTGAATGACTTGGCCAAAGGGGATCCATATACAGGAGAAGAAATGGAGCCAAGGATGGAACCTTGTGAAAGCCCGCAGCAGAGACTACTGGGGAGGAGAAAGAGTTGCCATGTTGGTAGAGAAACTCTGGGGGGGGGGGGGGGGGGGTTTGGGGGGTTGGGGGGGGGGGGGGGGGGGGGGGGGGGGGGGGGGGTTCTACATTTGAGGTAGTGAGATGAACCAGCTCAGGGCACTGCAACAATACCAACCCCGTTCCGGAGACATCCAATTAGGATGTTGTGAACAGCAGTATCAAATGCTGCACTGAGGTCGAGAGGAGCAGGACCTGCACATTCGCCGGAGTCAATGGTGAGAAGTAGGTCATTATGTACCTTCAATACAAGGCAAACCTGTGCTGTGGTGGGCACTGAAACCTGATTGGAAAGTTTCCAAGATAGTATTTTTGGTGAAGTAAGGCATAAGTTGACTTCAAATTACCTTTTCAAGGACATTTTGAAAGAAAGGCAGTTTTGAAATAGGTCTGTAAGTGCTTGCAAGGTGGGGTCGAGGTAGAGTTTTTTTCAGGAGGGGCTGGACCACCGCATGCTTTGAAGCAGGTAGGAACAGTGCCAGTGGCCAAGAACTGTTGAAGATGGCGAGGAGCTGGACCAGCTATGTAATGACATCCTTCAGAAGGGCAGAGGGGACCCCGTCGAGGGGGCAGATAGTAGGTTTCATGGTGGTGACCATTTTTCAAGGGAGGGTAAGAGTAACGGGTTGGAAACAGTCTAATTTTGAATA